>SNQJ01S0012642.1:191082-222750 GCA_010110895.2 Picea sitchensis
TATTACTGATTCACCTCCCTCTCAGTAATCCAACAATTGGTATCAGAGCAGGTTCCTTGAGAAATCAGTTTAACCACTGAAAGGTAGATCATGGAGAATACCAACTTGTATAAAAATGGAATACCACAGTTTGATGGACAAAAGTATGTTTTTTGGAGCATAAGGATGAAGACATATATACAAGCACAAGGATTTCAAGTTTGGTAATCAATTGTAGATGGATACACAGCACCAGTAGTTCCACCAACAAATGAAAAAGCAGTAAAACTCGGTGAGAATAATTCCAAAGCCACAAATGAACTTTTGAATGGTCTCAGTAATACGGTATTCACCAAAGTTGCACATTGTAAATCCACTAAACATATTTGGGACGAGCTTCGAAATATTTATGAATGATATACAAAAGTCAAAGAAGCAAAGCTTCAAACTTACAGAGGTCAGTTCAAACAACTAAAAATGAAGGAAGATGAAGATATTGCAGCTTACTTCTTACGAGTCGATGAAACAATGAATGCAATCATAGGATTGGGAGAAGAAATCAAAGAATCTGTAATTGTTCAAAAGATACTAAGATATCTTCCTATGAGATTCAACCCTAAGATATCAGCACTAGAAGAAAGATCGGATCTAGTCTCAATAAGCATGAATGAACTGCATGGAATCTTCACAGCATATAAAATGAGAACTGAGTAGGAAAATCCATATGTAAAAGAAGCATCATTCAAAGAATCCAAAAGATCAAAGAAAAAGAAAAAGGAACAAGAAGAATATAACAACAACAGTGACGTCTCAGAAGATGATGAAGAAGTAGCCAACTTCGTCAAAAGATTGAACAAGGGAACCAACGGAGGTATAGAGGTAAGATTCCTTTAATTTGTTTTAATTGTCATGGTATTGGTCATTTTTCTAACAAATGTCCTCATAATAAAAAGAGAAATGATGAAGGTCACTCAAAAGGAAAACAAACATATAAAGGAAAAAGAACTACAAAGAAAGTTTTCAAGAAAAGCTTATGCACCAAAGAAGACATCTTAGCATCAGGTGAAGATGAAGTCAGTGATAGTGAGACAGGAAGAGTTCTATTCATGGCAGTAGAAGACTCCAAAGAAGAATATGAAGAAGCCAAAGAAGAATATGAAGAAGTCGAAGAAGAAATTGAAGAGGCAAAAGTTGACTTTTCAAAATATTTAATGTGTACCATAGAAGTTATTAGAAGAGAAAAGAAGAAAAACAAGAAACTACAAGCAGAACTAGACAAGAAAGAAGACACTCAAGAACTAGAACAAATGATCACAAAATTGAAGGTACAAATAGAAGAAGATAAACGAATTGAAGAAGCACTCAAAGAACAGCTAGAAGAAAAGGATAGGATCATTGGAAACTTGGAAGCAGAGATTGTCACACTAAGAAAGGATATTCAAAAGAAAAATATGCAGAATATCTCAAAAGTTTTGGATGACATTATCAATAGTCAAAAATCTCATTTTGACAAGACCAGACTTGGATACAATCAGGCAGAAAAGGGATCAAGCTCCAAAACAACAGAGCAAGAGACATATCCAAAAAGTTATGCAGAAACAATCAAATGGGATAAGAAGATATATAAGGAAGATTACAGAGACACTCCTCCACCAAGAAGATTGAGATTTCAGAATCAACAATAGACAGATAGGCCTCAAGCAGAAGAAGGATTCATAAGAGCACCTCCTTTTAGAAGATCTTCAACTCCCAGGTATCAAACTTTATTTTTTGGTTTATGTTATGCATGTAATAATTTTGGACATAAAGCTGTGAATTGAAGAGCTAAAAATAGGAACAACAACGACTTTGAGAGTTATACACAAAGGGGTTATTCAAGAAGGTCTAGTGAAACACAAAGAAGAAGTTACAACAAGTTTGAATCTTTGAGAAATGAAGTGGAATGTTACAAATGTAACAATTTTGGACACGTGGCCAAAGAGTGCAGAATGACAATCCCTCCTAAAGAACCTCAATAGAATAAAAACGATCACAAACATGAACCACATAAAACGACATGGATAAGAAAGAAAGATCAGTATAGCAACGAAGAATGCACACTCGTTCTACAAGCTAAGCAGAAGAAACGTGGTTGGTATGTTGACAGTGGGTGTTCAAAACACATGACAGGTGATAGAGACAAGTTTCATACATTACGAAAGGAAAGAGATGGATCAGTCTCCTTCGGAAATGATGATTCATCCAAAATCATTGGAAAAGGAACAATCTGAATTGGGAGCAAGAATGAAAAGGAAGAAAATGTTCTACTAGTAGAAGATATGAAACATAATATTCTAAGTGTGAGTCAAATGTGTGACTAAGTTCATAAAGTGACTTTCGATTAACAAAAGTGTGAGATAAGAAAATAAGGTTCATGGAAATTGGTTGCTACAGTTGCAAGAACTTCAACCAACATATATGTGTTAAGTGAAATTGGAAATGGAAAGTGTTGTCTAGGAAAGGAAGATGAAATTTGGCTATGGCACAGAAGAATGGGTCACATACATTTTGATAACCTTGTCAAAGTCAGCAAAAGAGAAGCAGCCAGAGAGATGCCTCGGATCACGAAACCAACCAACACTTTATGCAAGCATTGTCAACAAGGAAGGAAAACAAAGACCAGGTTCAAATCAAAGGAATATTCAACGACAAGACCACTGGAAATTGTGCATACTGATTTAGTTGGACCAACTAAAACAAAGGGCTTAAAAGGTGATAAATACTTTATGTTATTAGTTGATGATTATACAAGAATGGCTAGAGTTTGATTTCTCAAGAATAAGTCAAAAGCTTTTCAAAACTTCAAGATCTACAAAGAAATGGCTGAAAATGAAATGGATTGAAAAATCAAATGCTTGAGATCTAATAATGGAGGAGAGTTCACCTCAAAGGAATTTATGGACTAATGTTGCAATCGTGGAATAAAAAGGAAATTCTTCGTTGCTAGGACACCTCAACAGAATTGAGTTGTTGAAAGAAAGAACAGGACAGTACAGGAAATGGCTCGAACAATTCTAATGGATTCAAAATTGAAAGATATTTTTTGGACATAGGCAGTGCATACAACAGTTCACATTCAAAACAGAGTAATGCTCAGAAACAAAACTGACAAAACTCCTTACGAACTATGGAAAGGAAGACCAACAAATGTAAAGAACTTCAGAGTTTTTGGAAGCAAATGCTATATCAAAAGAGAAGATGGAGGAATAGGAAAGTTTGACTCTTGCGTGGACAAAGGAGTACTTGTTGGTTACTCAAGTACAAGGAAAGAATACAAGTGTTACAATATAAGATTGAACAAAGTTGTGGAAAGAATCAACGTAACAATTGATGAAACAGGCAAACCAGAATCAAGGGAAGAAAATGAACCAATGAAACAACCCTTAGAAGAAGAAGCAGAAGATGAAAAGGAAGTAGAAGAGGAAGATGAAGAGAATTTGATAGAAGCAGAAGAGAAAATTCAGCAAGTGTCTCCAAAGACACCCAATAAACGAGTACAAAAGAATCATCCTTCAGATCAAATTATCGAAAACAAAGATGTAGGAGTTGAGACTAGAAGAAGAATCCGTTCACTAGAACAAACACACCTAGCACTCTTATTTACAATTGAACCAAACTGTTTTGAAGAAGCCAACGAGGATGAATTTTGGAATAAGGCCATGGATGAAGAATTGGATCAAATAGAGAAAAATGACCCTTGGGAATTAGTTCCAAGACCAAAAAATAAGAACGTGATCGGCACAAAATGGGTTTTCAGGAATAAATTGAATCAAGATGGACAGGTTACAAGGAACAAAGCTAGATTGGTATGTAAAGGATATGCTCAGATTGAAGGAATCGACTTTGAAGAGACATTTTCCCCAGTTTCCATAATGGAAGCAATCTATTTTCTTTTAGCTTATGCATGCTCCAAAAATGTTAAAGTATATCAGATGGACGTAAAATCATCTTTTCTGAGTGGGGAACTTGAAGAAGAAGTCCACATTGAACAACCAGAAGGATTTCAGTTGTTAGAGAACACAAAGTATGTGTGTAAATTAAAGAAGTCCTTGTATGGTGTAAAACAGGCTCGTAGAGCATGGTACTCTAGTCTGGATAAGTATCTGTAGTAGGCAGGGTTCAGAAAAGGAAGTGTAGACAACAACCTCTACATCAAGGTAATTCAAGGTAATATTTTATTAATTGAAGTTTATGTTGATGATATTATTTTTGGTAGTGATGATGACATGCTAAGCTAGAAATTTACAAAAGATATGCAAAAATAATTTGAAATTTCGCTACTTGGAGAACTATCATTTTTTCTGGGACTTCGGATATGTCAAAGCAACCAAGGAATTTTTATTTCTCAAACCAATTATATCAGAGAAATGCTAAATAGGTTCGGAATGGAAGATTGCAAACCAGTTATCACTCCCATGCAAACCAGTTGCAAGTTGAGAAAAAAGGATGAGTTGAAGTCTACATATCAAAGGCAATACATGTCAATGATTGGCAACCTATTGTATGTGACAACATCCAGAAAAAATGTAATGCAGGCAGTTGGACATGTAGCATGATTTCAAGCAGCACCAAAGGAATCACATGTATTAGTGAAGAGGATTTTCAGATATCTCAACGGAATAGAAGAGTTTGGACTATGGTATCTAAAAGGAAAGGATCTATCACTAATTGCCTACACAGACGCAGATTGGGCAGGTTGTATTGATGACCGACGAAGAATCAGTGGAGCAACGTTCTACTCGGGTGAGTTTTTAGTATCATGGTTAAGCAAGAAACAATCATCAGTATCTCTATCTATAGCCGAGGCAGAGTATATTGAAGCAACAACATGTTGTACATAGGTTCTTTGGATGAAACAAACTTTGATAGATATAAAGGTTGAGTATGATGAGCCCATTGCAATATATTTTGATAATACAAGCACCATCAGTATCTCAAAAAACCTGGTGATGCACTCCAAGACAAAGCACATTCCAATCAAGTATCACTTTCTACAGGAATAAGCTGCAGAAAAGAACATCAGAGTTGAGTATGTGGGCACAAAAGAACAAGTGGTAGACATCTTTACAAAACCACTTCCATGGGAAGCCTTTGAATATCTTTTCAAAATACTTGGAGTTATTTCTACTCCAAAATGAATGTTTTTTGAATGCTTATCTTATATGTCTTAGATGTACATGAGAAAGCACCATAAGAGGACAGTTCAGTCAGGGGGAGCAACCCCGAATGGAAATATACCTTTTCCATTGATGACAAAGGGGGAGAGATTTATCATATGCAGAGGACATAGGCATGGTTCCAGGGGGACCAGATTTATCAGATGTAGAGGACAGAGGCATGGTTCCAGGGGGAGTAGATTTATCAGATGCAAAGGAAATAGACATGGTTCCAGGGGGAGCATGAGTGATATGATTGTTGTATTGCATCATAGTGTTACCATCAATGCCAAAGGGGGAGATTGTTAATTAAGGTTGGTTGTCATTGATGTCAACCCTTGAAGAAAGCCCCATAGCACAAAGGTTTGGGTAATGGACCCAAGATTGTTTGATGTAAAGATGACTCATTATTGTTTTTTCATGGTTGATAATAAGTAAATATGGATGAAATCCAAAGTGGTCCCCTTATGGTGAAAGCCCTCACGGGAAGATTCTTTGTGGAGTGAGAGAACCCATGCTTAATTATGGAATAATGAGATGAAGGACAGTGAATTTGTCAGTGAAACTATCTTAGATGGATAGTGTTTTTCATGCCATTTCTGGTGGTATGTGCAAAGTCACATAACTCATCATGGTTAGAGAGTTATGACCATATGAATTTGGAGAACCCCTCATGAGTCTTATAGAATCCCCCAAGGGTCAAAGTGATTTTATTTTAAATGAAGAATCCGTAAAATAAGGAAAGTGTAATGCTACATGAAGATATAAATAAGAGGCAAAGCTCACTCATGATGAGTCAAATGACACACCCAATTCTTCGATGAGGGAATTCATGAAATCCAATGCCCCTATTGCAAATTTCATCCTACTGCAGTTCCTACCTTTAGGAGATGCAGTAGTCCCTATAGAGACATGTCATTGCAACTGCAAATGCATTGCATTCTGGACAAAGAAAAACACCACAACCATTCTTGCTCGTCGGATACCCAGAACACTAAAGCGATTGGCTGATTCCGAGTGCCTACTCCCATGTCTGATTTGCTTGAGGAATGGCTTCCATGGGTGCAACGACGGCCTGTTTCATGTGGATACTGGTGCATTGAGAGAGGGTGACTCCACTGTGAAATCCCCTGTTGAACCCCATGTAGCATGTAAAATTCTAAAGGATATCGATGCCCAATCCATCCACCCAGGAGAGTGTATTTGCATCTGCATACCAATACATGGTGCCCGCGATGATGTCTGGACAAAGCTACTGGAAAAATCTTTCAGTTCTACAGATATGAAATCCAGAGGAGTCACAATCACGGCTTCAGAAGCTCTTGAAGAGTACTTGGCTGGAGGTAGGGATCGCACAGAGGGAAGAGTGGAATACAACATTGCCTCGTTCATAGTGCCAAGGTTGACATAAGCATTAATCAACATTGTACTAATTTTTTTTTTAACTATAGATGGCTTCTCTAGCTCTCTGCTAGCTAGAAGAACAATCAAAGATTACATTGTGGATAACAAAGGAAGTGGGTTCGCGGCCACTGCATTCCTAACCAAAGATTTCGTCATGTCTGATGCCGATAATAGCTGCCAATTGCTGACCTTTAGAGGTGATCTTCTGGGCTTCAGAACCGTATCTTTTATCATGGGTTTTGTTAACATGCTTTGCTCTATTGTTTGGGTTGTGCTCATTGCATTTGATGGTGGGCCTAATAATTCTCCGCCACCCTCTATTCCTACACTTGCACTCATAATGGCATCCATTGGTATTTCTTTCAGCATGGACTTCGCATTGGTATGGAACTTGGGTTTTTTCTGGAAAGAATGTTTTTCTCTAGTGACAACCATCATGTGTCCATGGACGATCCCATGCTTTGTAGGCCTCACGTGTGGGCGCTGTGATAGGGACGAGATCTATGTACTCCTGTTTTATATAATGATGTATTTGGAGGTGATGTGATTTGTATCAGGCAGTATAGTGGCATGAACTTTGGGTGTAAAGGATTTTGGGAAGTGGATATATGGCACTTTACAAATTCTAGCTTTGTTCAAGTGAGGATTCGACAGTGCTCTTCTTGACTTTGAAGATAATTTTAACATTTCAAAAGAATTTTTGGGAAGAACTCCTCCCACGTGGGTCCCTCTATCATATTCTTCTGCATTCTTGTTGAATGTTGTCTTGGCTGGAGTTAGGTCTACGTGGGGGCCTTGGTTATGGAAAGACAATCATCTGTGGTCAAGAAAACTCCTCCATTAAACATTTGACGACGTGTGGAGCCCCAGTGGATTTGAATATTAATGGATTATAGTTTTATTAGATCTTGTCACAATTAGCTTACTTTGAATGATACACTCATTTTATTATTCTAGATTTTATTTTGTTTTTAATAAACTCAATGGATTTATTTCCATTTACTTTTTACCAATAAAAATTTGTATTGGATTATTATTATTTTTATTTTCATCAAATAAATTTTATTTTAAATTTGTATCACCATCTAGTATATATATCAATTTACCATCTTTACTAATAAAGATTACATTATAAATCCATTAAACATAATAATTTATGAAGCTTATTCATATAAAATAAAGAATATTTTAAAATAATATATTTGATTAATAAATATAACAATAAAGATTATTAAATATGTGTGTTTTTTAATTCAATATAATGATGATGGTGGTGGAATTAAGTTTGATTTAACAAATTATTATTTTATTTTAAAATTTTATTTATGTGTTCAATTAATTTATAAAGTATAATATTTGTTAAGATTTAAGAGTTTGTGGTGATGTTGATGTTGATGATAAGTGAATTAATTTGACTCAATTATTTAAGTCTCATCGCATAAATGATTGTAGTGATGTGGTGAAAAGGATACATTGTTTAAGATTGGTCACTTGTGATTATTTGAAGGTTTGTTGTCAAGATTATAGAAGTGAAGGTCTCATTGCATAGAAGGATTAAAAGGATGTCTTGCAAGAGTAACATAATATGATTAAAGGTTGTCATGTTAGGTTTTGAGTCGACCTTTTTAGATTTTTAGAAGAAAGAAGTAGACGTCAACCTAGGGTAGGAAGTTGTTGATCAAAAATTTGGTCACCTTATTTTTCTCGATCTTGGAATGATCTCTAAATGGGGGGATTATATCCTACTCGTCTCACCAACATGGAAATATCTATAAACAAATATAACCTTCTCTCTTTAGATGATGAGAAATACTAGACCAACCTAGCCACAATTCGAGTTGATGAAGTCCACTATCCGGAAGTCAAGTCGAAGAAATGAGCTAGAAGGAATCCAAGTCAAGTCAGAAAAGAAGTTGGAAAGATGCAAGTCCGTTCAAAGGCATGACAAGTCAACCAAAGTCGAGTTGACCCAAGTTGAATTTACCCAAGTCGGGTGGACCAAGAAGGAACATCGGTCAAATGAAGAAGGGAACTTGGCCAAAGGGGAAGCCAAGTTCAAGTGGTTTGACCCGTGGCTAAAGAAAATAGACAAGAGGCAGATTTGACAACCAATAATGAAGGAAAACCATTTCCACGTTATAATCAGTGACTAGAAACTAAGAAGAAAGTTCTAGGGGTGAATTTGATCACCAATGGCATGTAAAAACGTTTGGAAGACTATTTTTAATAACCCACGATCCATACAAATTCCCAAGGCGATTTTGGCAATCCATAGCAACTAAAAACATATGGGAGACAATTTTTAACATTCACTGACAAGAACAAATGTATAAAATTCGACTTGAGCATTCACAGACAACAAAAAATGTATGGAAATCGACTTGAGCATTCACGGATAACATGAATTATTATTATTCATTTTTATGAATTGAATTAGTTTCTCGTTTATTCCATTCTAATTATGTGTATTAGATTGCATTTATAATCAAATTATTTCTTTATGTTGCATAAATCTATAGTGTCGTGACTACAAATGTGGAATAGTTAATAACATAACAATAATATATGGTGTAAAATTAGGTGGTTTCAAGAAGTACCTCATATCCTCATCAACATAATACATAAAGTACATGATACATTACATCATTGTATGAATCAAAACACTTTGATATGTGAAATCCTAATAATATAAAAAAACTTTATTATTAATTTTATATATGGATCACTTTAAATATATATATTAATATGAAAATATATTAAAAATAATATATGGTTTCAAGAAGTACCTCTTTATACATGGTTTCAAGAAGTACCTCAGATCCTCATCAACATAATACATAAAGTACATGGTACATTACATCATTGTATGAATCAAAACACTTTGATATGTGAAATCTTGATAATATCAAAAAACTTTATTATTAATTTTATATATGGATCTCTTTATATATATATATATATATATATTAATGTGAAAATATATTAAAAATAAGTTTAAAGGGTTGGATCTAATGGTGGATAGAGAGGATTTTTTCACTATTGGGAAAGGTTCAATTATAATTAGGCTCACTTAACCTAGATCTATGGGACACCTTAAGGTAGTGATCGAACATGTGGTTGCACCGAGAGAGATTATATTAAAAATAGTTTCATGACCCATGCATGCATAAGTGGATCAAATCCCAACCACATGTCCTTCAACTTTTAATCCTGAATGGGGTGGACACCAGTAGGATAGCTCGAGCCCACATGGATAAGTTATGGCCCGACGTGACAATCACCACAAGCATGCCACGTAATGGGGATCGAGTGAATATGGCACGCGATCGAGCATCAAGTTAACATGATGGAGAGGATAACCAAAGGAGATGACGATTCGAGTGCTTAGAGTATTCAGCATGAGAATAGGGGGGAGCGATAAGGAACTGATACACATCTCTCATGCACGATCGTGTCGAAGCATCTGGAAGGGGATAGGTGTTCTACCAGGTTTCATTACCATGAGAGGGAAGAAGGTATGCATAGTTTTCTCATGATTAAGTTTGGGGGTAAGAGATCTTACAAGATGACAAATATCAAGAGCACACCAACAAATGAAGCCCGAGCTTGCAAGACCTAGCAGGCGACGAGAAAAGCTCTTGGTTTAGACTCAGGGCCTCCTGGTGTGGAGATAGTGATAATCTTAGTTGTTGGAAGTGGTATGGGAGATCTATCTCTGTTTTTTTTTAGCCTTTGATGGCTCGACTAGGGAGCAGAAAAGGAAAAATTTGACGGGATGGGAAGCATGATGGGGAAGCGTCCACCACCAAAGGTGTTGTAGCCCATGCGTGGGCAAGAAGAGACACTTGGGCTGCCAGAAACCGATTTTTTGAACTGTGCTTGGAGGAGGAGAAGAGAGCCACAAAAGAGGTCAAAGATGGAAGAATTCGGGAGCAGAGAGAGAAAATGTCAGATAAACAAGTCTTGGAGAAAGTGGTGGACTAGGTAGATGATCCATTCTACTCCGGGACCAAGGACACCAAATATTTTAGGATTGCAAAAACCTACTGGATTTTTAAATCCATGGTTGGCTAAGCATTGCACCAAACAAGGAATGAGTAGTTAGGCATCCTCCATGCAATTCACATTTTAGAAGGAAAGTTTGAGTTGTTTACAAATCCCAGTTTGGCATCAAGTTCAGGGTTTCATCAGCTTCTCAGGAACCTAGAAAGTAGATGAAAACTCAGGGTTCTCCTAGCAAGTCTGGCTCTGTTAGCTTCCCAATTTACATTAATGAAGAGAAAAAGAAACCAGAGAATTCTGGTAGTGACTACGTCACCAAGTCGAGCAAGGGGCCGCTACTGGAAGACGTGCCTAGTTAAGGGGTTTGTGGTTCTCTGGTTTATGAATTTTCTTTACTTATAGCCAAGTGAAATATAACCATGTTACTAAGGTAGGGTCTCAGGTTAATAGCTCGACTAGTTTGGGGGATTTTGTTTAAGCCGCATATGGTGGGTTTTGTTTTCTAGACTTAACTTTTTTTGGGTCTACAGTTGACTTCACTTTTGATCTTTCAATATAAAATTGTAATATGTGGCTGGGACGTGAACTTGATTTCCAATTTTTGGCGAGTCCCCTGGCATGACTATATATTTTTTGTGAATATAATAAAATACTTGGTGTTTTTAGATTATATATATATAAGTAATCTATTGAAAAGATAATGTTAAGGAGATATTGATTATATAATTAAACTACTATAAAATCTAATCCTTTATATTTAATTGTATTATAAAATTTATTTATAATTTTAATATATCAAGTTAAAAAAAAATATGAAAAAAATAAATAAACATATCATTAAATTAGTCATACTTTAAAAATATATATATTCATATTGTTTAATCACATTATAAACTAGTAAAACTGATTTTATTTTTATGATAGATTTTAAGAGTAGAAAGAAAATTTAATATGAAAATATATTTTTATTAAAATATTTAAAAGTAAAAATAAGGGATTACAATTATAGATGTTGTGAAAGGTTAGTAATAAGTTTATAATTGATTTATATCATAAAATTTAAGAAAAATAAAATTAAAAAAAATTGGAAATATCTGTTTAGAAAAAAAAAAATTAAAAAAAATAAATAAAAGAAAATTAAAAAAAAATAGAATTAAATATTCTTAATATAATAATAATAATCTAATTTTAAGGTCACGATCAAGCTAGACATCCAATTAGTGTATAAAACCCTATTGTTTTTGGGACAAGAGATCCCTGATTTGGAGAAAAGAAACACATATTCTTAACTTGTACAAAAAAAAAAAAAATAAAAAAATTCCACATTATGAATAAATTTATATTGAAAACTTATAAGAAAATAATTTTTTATTTAAAAAAAAAAAAAAAAAAAAAAAAAAAAAAAAAAAAAAAAAATTAAAGATTAAAATTAAATGTTAAGAAATGTTGCCATTAAGTAAAAAAACACATATAGATATTTATATTTTAGGGATAATATAAAATTAAAAGATTAAAATTAAATGTTAAGAAATGTTGCCATTAAGTTTGAGTAAAAGCTAAAAGTAAATAAAAGTAAAAACAAAAAAACGAAATTAGATGCACTAGGAAACATTATTGATAAGGTTATGTTGGAACAAAGTAAAGAATAAGATAACGTAAAGTTAAGGGGAAGGAATGGAATTAAATGTTTGAAAACTTTAATGTTAAGCCAAATGATATGAGATGTGCTCTATAAATACACTTGCACGCAAGATATTGTTATGTAAATGTTTGCCGCAGAAAAGAGATCGGGAAGAGGTATACAAGTTTGTGTTTATCGCACGGTGGTTACGCTTCACGGTCGTTACAAATGGGTTTTTTCAACAATCGGCGAGGATTCCGAGGCCTCGTGCAATTGTTGATCATACACTTGTTTTGCTGGTTGGCATGGTCTGTAAGCTTTTGTTTAGCACAATTTGACATAAGCGAAGGTGTAACGGGCTCTGTTAATAATTTTCCTTCTTTAGGAATTACATGCGTAGCTAATTTAGCGGTTTTTGTTACAACTCTTATCAGAGGAAGACTCGATCTAGACATGGCTGCCAGGGATCTCCTGGCCATTCTAGGAGGTCGCAAACTCAACAACATTGATGAGATTAATGGAAGTGGACTGACCACATGCGAGGACAGTATCTCGGATGCTTCTGTTGTAATGTTGTCGAAGGGCACACCCAATTCTTCGATGAGGGAATTCATGAAAACCAATGCCCCTATTGCGGATTCCATCCTACTGCAGTTCCTACCTTTGGGAGATGCAGTAGTCCCTGTAGAGACATGTCATTGCAACTGCAGTATAGTGGCACTAACTTTGGGTGTAAAGACTTTTGGAAAGTGGATATATGCTGCTTTACAAATACTGGTTTTGTTCAAGTGGGGCATTGGCTCTACTATTCTTGACATTCCAGAAGATATTTCGGAAGAATTTTTGGGAAAAACTCCTTCCAGGTGGCTATCTCTAACATATTCTTCAGCATTCTTGTTGAATGCTGTCTTGGCTGGAGTTCGGTCTAAGTGGGGGCCATGGCTATGGAAAGACAATCATCTGTGGTCAAGAAAACTCCTCCATTAAACATCTCATGGCGTGTGAATTTGGAGATTAATGGGTTATGGTTTTATTGGATCTTGTCAGTGTACTCATTTTGTTATTCTAGATTTTATTTTGATTTTAATCCACTCAATGTATTTATTTCAATTTACCTTTTTATGAATAAAAATTCTATCATAAATTCATTACGAAGCGTATTCATATAAATAAAAAATATTTTAAAATTATATTATTTGAATAATTTAAATGGATTATTATTTTTTTTTATTTTTATTAAATAAAATTTATTTTAAATTTGTATTAACACCATCGAGTATATATCTCAATTTACCATCTTTACTAATAAAGATTACATTATAAATCCATTAAACATAATCATTTGTGAAGCTTATTCATATAAAATAATATTTTAAAATAATATATTTGATTAATAAATATAATAATAAAGATTATTAAATATGTGTGTTTTTTAATTCAATATAATGATGATAGTACAATTAAGTTTGATTTAACCAACCTTAAGAAAGGTAAGTTATTATTTTATTTTAAAATTTTATTTATGTGTTCAATTAGTTTATAAAGTATAATATTTGTTAAGATTTAAGGGTTTGTGGTGATGTTGATGATAATTGTTAATCACTAGTAGTGAGACCAACTTGGTTGATTTGATCCAACTATGTAAGTCCCATTGCATAAATGAGTGTAGTGATGTGGTGAAAAGGATCCATCGTTTAAGATTGGTCAGTCTTGATTATTTGAAGGTTTGTTGCAAGGATTATAGAAGTGAAGGTCTCGTTGCATAGAAGGATTAAAAGGATGTATTGCAATAGTAACATAATATGATTAAAGGCTGTCATGTTAGGTTTTGAGCCAACCTTGTCATGTAACATAATATGATTAAAGATACTCTGTATATGATTTATGGAAAAAGGAAAACGCCCCAGCAAGTTCAGAATGTGCCCAACGACTCTAAAAACAAAATTAGAAACCCCCAATGAAATAGCAACGGCTTGAGTAGGATGGTCGTTGATTTCCAACTCAAAATTCAATGCACGACTATGGTTAAAGAGTTGTTAGTGTAGTTTATTGACCCACATGAACCATATTCACATGAAAGGAACTCAACCAAAACGAAACAAAGTTCTTATCACTAAAACATACACAGACGGCCATGAAATTACAGTGCACAACATTTACCATTCATAAACAAATACAACCACAACAATAATCACACATAAACTTATAATTTACCCTGGAAACCCAGACGGGAAAACCAACATTCTTTTGGCTTCGGCCAGGCTCTTTATTATTCATCAATGGGCAAGTTATATGCTCTCTGGTTTAGTTCTATGCTCCTCAGTAACATCTAGGAAACCTATCTCTACCTTATTCATAGCCAAAGAGCCCCTCTCTTATTGTGGGGAAACATGATATAGAATGTTGAGTCGACTCGGAAGATAGCTGGAAGGTTAGGCATCCCCAATGCTTCAACTTCTCTCCGGTCTGTTTCTCCTTCATTTCTTTGTTTGTTTATCTTTTCTCCCACGGAGAAAAGGTTTTATGAACATCTCATTATTTATTTTATACAATAATATGTTTCCCAACTTTACATACATTACATACAAAATTGGACATCAATCATGATGGCATCTCCTTCTTCTTCATCACAAAATTGGACATCAAGAAGTCGATCTCCTTCTTCATTTATAGCCTTAAACTTTGCATGTGTTGATCATCTTAGAGCCTATGTCGATAGCTGATTGTTCTTGTCAAATCCAATTCAGATCACACCTCTCCATTGGGAGGCTTTTGGTCCCCAAAATATTCCAAGGATAGATGAGAGAACTTGCTTGTAATCTGGATCATCTCATACCACTTTTCTTTCTTTGCAATCTATCCCTTGAGACCAATCTACCACATTTCTTGTTGTCATCTGTGAGTTGTTCGCTCCTTGCACTGTGGAACTTGCTTGTAATTTGGATCATCTCACACCACTTTTCTTTCCTTGCAGTCTGTCCCTTGAGACCAATCTACCACATTTCTTGTTGCCCTCTGTGAGTTGTTTTCTCCTTCAACTCCTCAAGACCATGAGGTGCAAGTTCTTCCATAGTGGGAAGAACGTGATGTTCTTCCTCCTCATCCAGAATGGAGGGTTCGAATAACTTCAAATTTTCAACGTTCACCACTGAGTTTATCTGCATATAAGGTGTAAGTTTATGCCTGAAGGCATTCTCGTTCACCTGTTCAATTATCTCAAATGGTCCATATCTAAGGGGATTGAGTTTCTTTGATGCTCCTTCCAGTTGTTCCCTACAGAGATAAAGCCACACCTGGTCTCCAACATAGAACTTATGATCCTGCCTGTGCTGATCATATCTGTCTTTGTACAATTGTTGTCTCTTCTTGAGCTGCTCCTAAACCCTTAGATGTATATGCATGATATTGTCCATGAATGTGCTTGCCTTCTATTCTTCTCCTTGTTTTCATGCTTCTTCCTTATATTGTCCATAAACAATATCAAATGGTGAAGGAGGTAAATAACCAAAACAAGTCTCGAAAGGTGACTTATTAGTGGAAGAATGAAGTGCTCAATTGTAAGAGTGTCGAATGTAGATTATCTTCTCATCCCAAGTCTTTGGATGTCTGTTGTTGTAACCTCTCAACAATTGCACCAACGTCTTGTTTACTACCTTGGTTTTCCCATCAGTCTGAGGATGGAAGGAAATTGAATACTTCAATTTGGTATCCATTCTCTCCCAAAGAACTATCCAAAATCTTCCCAAGCACTTGTTGTCTCGATCAAATATGATGGAGGTTAGAAATTCAAAATGTACCCAAACATGGTTGAAAAATAGTTCAGTTGCCTCTCGTCCAGAGATTGTCTTCTTACATGGAATGAGCACACACATTTTGTTGAAACAGTCTACCACAATGAACAAGTAGTCATGGCTTCTATGATTCATAGGTAAATCTCCAACAAAATCCATGGAGATGCTCTCCCAAGGCCTATTTCGTATTGGTAATGGCAAGTACAAGCCAAGTTTTCGATTGCTTGGCTTGCTAGTGCTGCAAAGAACACAACCTCTAACAAACTTCATTACCTTCTCCTACATAATTTTCCAATACACATACCACTGCATATCTGCCACTGTCTTTGTCACACCAAAATGTCCAACAACCCTAGAAGTGTTTGTTTCTCTCATCAATTGAACCCTTCTATCTTGGGGTATGCATAGTTTGTCCAGTTTGTAAAACAACCCATCGTGGAGGTGGTATTCATTTCCTTCCATGACAACGACCACCCTCTCCTTTAGTTTGTTGTAGACTCCTCTGAAATCTTCATCTGCCTCATAATCTTCACTGAAAAGTTCATGAGTGAAAGGCTCAAACTACTTTATCATTCCAATTGCTACAATATTTTTTAGGGGTGGTCGAGAGAGCATCTCTACTAGTCTATTCGTGACTCATTTCTTATTCTTAATCAATAAATGAATCTGCTACAAGAAGCCTAACCACTTGCAATACCTCACTTGGTCCATCTTGCTCTGACTTTGTAGATATTGAAGGGGTTGATGATATGTGTGTATGATAGTCTCTTTTCCCAAGAGCTAATGCTTCCACTTCTTCATGGCTTGTACAATTTCAAAGAGCTCCTTATAATACGTGGGATAGTCAAGCATTGCTCCATGAAACAAATCATAATGGTAGCACACAATCCTTCCTCCTTGCATCAGTACTAATCCTAATTCTTATGCACTGGCATCATTATGTAGCTCAAAATGTCGTTGCAACATTTTGCATGGCTAACACTAGAGCATCATTGATTTTCTTCGTCAATTCTTAAAATGCTCTATGTTATGTCTTTCCCCAATGAAATCTCTTTCCTTTGGCAGTTATGGCATGCAATGGAACTACTACTATAGAGAAGTTTACAAAGAATTTTCTCAAATATTGAGTTTCTCCCATGGAACTCCTGACCTCTGTCACATTGGTGGGAATAGGCCATTGGGTGATGGCTACAATATTCTTTGTATCTACACTCAGCTCTCCTCCTCTAATCATGTTTCCAAGATATATCAAGGAGGTTTTTCCAAACTCACATTTCTACAAGTTGGCAATCAACTGAGTCTTCTTCAAGGTCTCTAGTACCTATGTCATATGTGAGAGGTGATCTTTCCAAGTTTTCTAAATATTAGTATGCCATCCAGATATACTATCACAAAAGAATAAATGAGAGTACCTAGCACATCATTCACGAGTCTCGTAAATGTTGCAGGTGCATTTCATAATCCAAAAGTAATTACTAACCACTCATACAAACCTTGTCTTTTTTTGAACGTTGTCTTCCACACGTCTTCTGCTTTGGTCCTCACTTGGTGGTAATCTTATTTGAGATCCAAATTAGTGAAAAATTTGGCTTGTTGCAGTTGATCTAACAAGTCATCAATCCTTGGCAAAGGATATCTATTCTTGATGGTGATATTATATAGGGAACGATAGTCAATGCACATTCTCCATATTCCATCATTCTTTGGCACCATGATGATGGGTGAACCACATGGTGATGTACTAGGTATGATGACTCCCTGCTCCAACAATTGTTGCAACTGCTTCTTTGCTTCATCTGCTTCAATGAAGGACTACCTATACAACCCAATGTTAGGTAGTGGTGACTCCAGCAACAATTGAATCTCATGTTCATCCTCTCTCTTGGGTGGCATTCCCTGAGGCTCTTGAAACACTTCCCTATAGGCTTCAATTAGTTGTTTTAGTTGTTGACGTTGCTCACCACTACATCCTTCCAAGGATGCCTTCATCTCCAACTTGTTGCCTTCTCCTTGTTGCTTTCCTTCTCTCAGGAATAGAAAGACAAACTTCTTTGTATTGCCCATGATTCTTCTTACCTGATGAGCACTGATCAAATAGATCTTAGCTTTGTCTTGGTGTGCATTTATGGAAGAATATTTTCCATCCTTGACTAGTCTATATTGGTTCTCTCTCCTTCTAAAAATGGCATCCCTCACATACAAATATGGACTTCCCAAGATGACTCCACATATGTCTAGAGGAACCACATCTGTAACTACTTCATCAGTAAAGTTTTGATTGATGGAAAGCTTAAATTTGCACTACTTGCTCACTTTCAATTCCACATCTTGACTTACCCAGCCCAAGGGGTATGGATGCAGATGATCTTGAGTCTCCATTCCAAGCTTCTCAACCAATTGTGCAGATATTAAATTGGATTGTGAACTTGGATCGAACAAACAATCCACCTTGTTCTGCTTCATCTGGATTTTAATGCAGAAAAGTTCAGTCATCTCCTTCTCCTCCTTATGATTGCAACCAACTAATGCCACCTCTTTCTAAAGATTGTTTCAGTTAATCTTCCCTTCTGGATCTAAGGTGTTATCCACCTGTTCCTTAGTATCCATAGATATCAATGCTTTCTTCTTCTTTTTATGAAAATATTTGGGGCGCTTCTCAGGGTGAAATTTCCAATACTTATCCTCAGTTTGGCCCTTTTCATCACATCATTTACATTGTTGGATGGAAGGTATTTCTTATTGTGACGCATCCACAATATTCTTCTCATTCCACTTATTCTTCTTTTTCTTCGTTCTCTGTTGCTCTTGTGGTTCTACTTGCTTCTGAGAACTTGTTTGTTGTTTCTGCTTGTCTCCCTCAAGGAATTGTTCTTGAATATTGGCCTCATCAATTGTATTTGGTATAAATAACATCATTTTCCTATGAATCTGAAGTAATAATGCCCCCAAATACTTGACTAGCATGTCTGGACTTTTGAGAGAGACTCCCATCTGAATTGCTCTCTTATTGAACTCTGTCATGAACTTTTGCATCGATTGTCCTTGTCTCTGCCTAAATTAATGCCATACTATTTGTTGGTGTTCCTCATATCCTATTGGATAAAACTGACATTTGATAATTTCTTTGAACACTTCCCAATCATTCAATGGTGGCTTATTTCCTAGGGCTTTTCTTTCTGCATCACTCTCCCACCATGTCAAAGCATGGCCTTCAAGAGAACCAAAGAGCTAGAGTTTTCACAGAAAGACAACAGAAACCCTAGAATCACACCCCAAAAATATCTGGACAAATATGTGTTTACTGATTTGCACAAAGTCTTCTTCTATGATTTTCTGCATCTACTACAGGAGTGGATACTAAGGTTGAAGTATAACCACACGACGAACTGGACTCGACAGCTAGATTGGAACCCAGTACTGATTGTGCAGTTACAACAGGTGAACAACAAATTCACCCGCGCAGTAGAATGTTGGCCTGACAGTATTGTGGCAGGCTTCATAAAAAAGTTTGCAGTTGACACGGCAAAGTCATACAACACAACGGAGAAAGAATTTCTACGTGGAACTCGAGGAAGGTACATTCGATCACTGTATACTTCTATTAAGATACTACTATATAAAAAAGGTGTAATGACCATGGAAGAAAAAAACTAAACTTCCCTACGTGCATGGGGGAAGGGGGGAAGCACTAAAAGAGAGAGGATAAATGGAAGGAGGTAAGGATAAAGCCAAGAAGTATGAGGAAACCTTGGACCCGATCATGATGGATGACGACCATATCAAGTGGATCTTGGCATCAACAAGAAAGACACGTAGCAAAGTAACCTACCAATACAAGGTGAATACCAAGAAGAGAGTCGTAGTCGCGAGGGAAGGCTTGGCGAGCGATGAGGAAGAGGTAGAGGATCTATGGGTTGTGGAGAAAATTGAGAAAATTCCACGTGTAACATATGAGAGGAAAACGAGAGGTCCAAGAGCAGGAGGAGAAGGCAACCATCCTATCCATATTAATGTCAGTGTGGAACCCATAAACTCATGTGCGACTAATACACCAAAGAGAACACCACCATTTAGACAACCGAAGTTCAGAGGAAGTCTGACAACAGGAAGTACATCTTGATGCAGGAGCATCACTCCAACCCAACAAAGCATCAACCAACTGTCACATTCAATGTGCATTCATGGAGGAGAGAGGCGCCAGCCCTCTCATTTTCAAATTTAAAATTTGTAATTAAATGTTTGTAAGGCTAGAAGATCCAAGCCATGCTTTTGCATAGGCTGTAGTTAAAGTCACCTTTAATGGTTGACAAGATAATATCTAGATCTGATTCAGACTAGACAGTCATTGAATGTAATTCAATGTAATTGATGAGAGTAGGCGAGATGGAGGGAAGAGCTCGCAGAGCCCCCTTTTGTAAAAATATCTTCGTATATAGAATTAAGTAAGTTCTTTTCTGAGAGGAGGATAGGAAGAAAGGAGAGAGCCAAGACTCTGCTTCAGTCCGATCTTTTGTAACCTTTGTACAGGCATTTTGAGATTAATACAAAGAGCAATTTTTCCTGCATGAGAATATTTATGTCTTTATGTG
Organism: Picea sitchensis; assembly: GCA_010110895.2. Taxonomy (NCBI): domain Eukaryota; kingdom Viridiplantae; phylum Streptophyta; class Pinopsida; order Pinales; family Pinaceae; genus Picea; species Picea sitchensis. Next base: position 211,664 of record SNQJ01S0012642.1, read on the forward strand.
TATTTGAGTGAGAGGAGTGCACCAGGCCAACACTTGGGTGAAGTGTTGATAGACAACCGTCTGAAGGCCCGTCAAGCACAAAGAGTGTGCAGAGGTGAGAACTTGTTTCAAGTTCTTAAGCTCAGGGGGAACAGTTTCGTTTGCACACAGAGTTCCAGCAGAACGGAGTAGAAGATTGAAAAACCCTTCGAGGTTTCAGGGTTGATAAATCTAAAGAGGGAAGGTGTTTTCAAGAACATGGGTGAGACCTAAAATTTTAGAGTTCACAGGAAGAAGATCGAAGGTCGAGACCTTCAAAGTGTCGAAATCTTCCAAGACTGGGGAGAAATGCAAGCTCAGGAGGAGGAGCGTCGGCAACCATTAGATCAATCGTAGAGGAGTGAATATGGATCGTCAGAGCCCACGTCCAGATAGTGAAAAATGCACATGAGAGGAGATCAGAGCTGAGCCGTCAGATTTGGCGTGAGGACCAATAGTCATTGGATCCAAAAGAAGGTGCATGAGGTTTAACCCTCGTATAAGTAGGAGAGCGGACTTGTCAAAGTCCCGATTTAATCAGGACCGTCCATCGGAGAGGACATGTGGTAGAGATCCACACACAAGTCGGGAATCAGGAGTTGGACGAGCAGAGGAGGCTGCACTCCATACACCTGATACACAAAATCCTAAAATCGCAAAGAGAACCATCCAGTCGTCCATCGTTGGAGGATAGGTGGCGAAGATCTAGAAACCGTCGGGGTTTCGAACTTCGGGAGAATGAATGTGAAGGCCGGAGAAAAATCGCGAAAGGAAAATCGTTGATTTAATATTGGTTGTTGATTGAGGAAGGATCTGAGTCGTCAGATCTGAAGCATCGAAATTTCGGGAGTTGGGAGAACAAAGGTGATTCGCATCGAGAATTCCCAATACGCGAAATCGTGACGTGCCCGGAAGAGTTGGCCCTAGGTCATGGTGAAGGGTTACATCTGGAGGATTTAAGGGAGGAGCTAAGGACCGTTAAGCCCTTTTCGGGGTTTTGGGACTTGGAAGAGTCAGGTGTCTGGGAATGCAAAGTCCTGACATCATGAAACGTGACGTGCCTATTGTGTAGGCCTATGGTCACATGAAGGGATCTCACACATGGTGCTTGTTTTCACAGGCTGAGTCTCTAAAGGACCTATGGTTATATTTACATGGAGAGTTTAGCAGGGAATCAAGGAGCTGCTTCAGCTCACGAGAGGTGAAGAACGATCCTTGACCGGGAGGTCATTGGACCCTGCCTAGGCGAAGGTATGGGGTCTGCATCATGTGGTATTAGAGCCACTTTCTGTCTGCAGACAATAGGCAAAGGGAGGCAAAGTAAGTAAGGAGAATACTCTGATACACACCATCAAGTGGTATCAGAGAGAAATTTCGTCTGTATATTTTAGACAAAAAAAGATTGTAGGAGAAATTCTGGTATCATCAAGTGGTATCAGAAGTTCATCTATATATAGTAGGTGAAGGAAGGTAGAATATCGACATTCTATGAGGAGGGTTGTTGCATGGATGCAGCAATAGAAATTGTTTTCAGCCAGGTGAGTTGTAAGAGGACATGGGGATGCTCTCGGACGTAGAGTGATCCATAAATTTGCCAGAAGGGTAGACGAAAGGTAGAGATGGCTACTGAAGGCCATGAACGTGGTCAAGACAAGGACCACCAGCAGAGAAGTAAGGCTGAGATAAGCCAAGAGCTTGCTGAGATAAGAGCACGAATGGAGAAGCTTACATTTAAGATGCAATAGGATGCAAAAGCACGTTGGGTATATGAGTGGCCCATAAAGAAGAAGGTGAAGTGGCCAGTCAAGATATTGTTGGCCAAAGGGAAGCGACAACTATTGAGAAGGTGGATGAGGTATGTTGAAGACCTCAGAGGTCAAGAAGAAGTGGTTCACATCTGTGAGCCAAAAGCTGGGAGAAATCTTAGTGATGATGAGGAGAAGAGATCACTAGATGATGTCAGAGACTATTAGGAGGACAGGGCATAAATCCCAAATTGCCAGGTGGGCAAGGAAAGCGAGATGAGATTGGTTGACAATCTCATGAATGCAGAGGTGAGTTCAGATCAACAAGGAGAGCTGATGGAGAAGGGTCAGAAATACGTTCTGATAATTGGGAGAATTGAGGTATTCCTACCAAATAGCCCAGTGGAGTCCATGGAATGTGTTGCAGATGCAACAACAGGAGAAGGAAAACCAGTTGTGACTATCATAGAGAAGGAGAAGGATCAAATACTGATGTCTTACCCAGGAGAAGGAGAGCATGCAGATAAGGTACTCACTCAATGGGAGAAGGAGTTAGAAATGATGGAGGATTGGTTGAACCATCCAGAGCCAGTAAATGACTACCATGAGCAGATATTCATGCAGATTACGGGAGAAGGGCGTTCAGAGAAATTGCTCAAAAATTTCAGCCAAGAAGTTGAACAGATGATGACTGCAATGCCGAGTTCTACAGCAGAAGATGACGCAAAATTCCAGTCTGAGGAGAAACTGTAAGAAGATGGAGTTGAACCAGCAAGAGAAATTACATAAGAAAAGTTGTCAAAGGAAGTGATTGAGCAGCAGGCCAGTCAAGAGGATACTGCAGAGATGGATTCTACAGTAGATTGGAAAGTCAAGGCCATAAGAAATGGAGAAGACAACATGGGGGATCAGATTGATCTACCCATGGATCTGTGTGAAGGGAACATGCAGTAGAGCAGGTTGCATGAAGAGGAAAGCCAACCATTTGAGAAGCTAGAATAAGTGATTGAGAAGATAAGAAGTCTGATGTTGAGGTCAACACATGAGACTGCCAACAGGGAGAAGCCGAGCAGAGGAAGACCTGTAAGAACAGCAGGGCAGCAGCAACAGCAACAACAAACCAACAGAGCAGATGGATAGCTCCAAAGAACAGTTTGGGATCCAGGTGGATTTCAACAGAGCTGGGAAGCTCATGAATTTTTTGCAGTAGTGGAGCATGATGCAGGAGCATTGCTCCAACCCAGCAAAGCGTCATCCAGCCGTCACATTCAGTGCGCATTCATGGAGGAGAGAGGTGCCAACCCTCTCATTTTCAAGTTTAAAATTTGTAATTAAATGTTTGTAAGGATGGAAGAGCCAAGCCATGCTTTTGTGCAGATTGTAGTTAGAGTCGCCTTTAATGGTTGATAGGCTAAGATCTAGATCTGATTCAGACTAGACATCCATTGAATGTAATTCAATGTAATTTATGAGAGTGGGTGAGATGGAGGAAAGAGCTCGGGGAGCCCCCTTTTGTAAAAAGATCTTTGTATCTAGAATTAAGTAAGTTATTTTCTAAGAGGAGGATAGGAAGAAAGGAGAGATCCGAGAATCTGTTGCAATCTAAGATTTTGTAACCTTTGTACAGGCATTCTGAGATTAATACAAAGAGCAGTTTTTCCTGCATGAGAATCTTTATGTCTTTATGTGTATTTGAGTGAATGTCTTTTATGCATTCATTTTATGTTGTAGATGTATGTTAGATGCCATCTGCAGGGATAGATAGAATGTCCTATCTATGAGGCTATTGATTTCAGTCTGGGTTCTTTGTGGTTTCATGTAAGGGGTTGCATGAAAAAGTGTCGAGGAATCTGTAAGCTAGTGTAAAGAGTGCACATCTAAGTTCTGTGGAATTCAGGCAAAGACATGCCAGGAGGGCGCACCAAAGGAATCATAAATTCAAGGGGAGAAGACTCAAGGTTGTTGAACACCTTGGAGGTAATATTGTGTGGAGGAAGGCACATGTAGAAGATAGAATCACTGAGTATTATGTGAAGCTCTGCCAGGAGGGCATCAAGCGAGTGCATAGAGTGCATAGAAGAAACTCTATTTCGAGTTCATAGAAAAGAGAAGTGTCGCAGAGAAGACACTCACAGATTTACTGAAGACTCTATAGGCTTAGCAAGGAGTTCTTGAGTAGAAGTTTCCAAAAGGGAACTTACATGGTTTCAAGGAGGGAAGGGAGACGGAGTTACTAAACATTCTAGAAGAAGACATGTGCAAGGAGTGCACCAGGCCAACACTCAAGTGAAGTGCTGATAGATAGCCATCTGAAGGCTCGTCAAGCACAAAGAGTGTGTAGAGGTGAGAACTTGTTTCAAGTTCTTAAGCTCAAGAGGAACAATGTGTTTTGTGCACAGAGTTCCAACAGAACAAAGCAGAATATTGAGAAACCCTTCAAGGTTTCAGGGTTGATAAAGCTCAGGAGGGAAGGTGTTTTCGAGAACACAGGTGAGACCTGAAAGTTTAGAGTTTGAGAGAAGAAGATCGAAGGCTGAGACCTTCAAAGCGTCGAAATCTTCCAATACTAGGGTGAAATGCAAGCTCAGGAAGAGGAGCGTCGACATCCATTAGATCAATCACAGAGGAGTGAATGTGGATCGTCGGAGCCCATGTCCAAACAGAGAAAAATGCACACGAGAGGAGATCATAACTGAACCTTCAGATCTGGCGCAAGGACCAACAACCATTGGATACAAAAGAAGGCACATGAGGTTTAGCCCTTGTATAAGCAGGAGAGCAGACTCGTCAAAGTCCCAATTTAATCAAGATCATCCATCAGAGATGACACATGGCAGAGATCCATAGACAAGTTGGGAATCAGGAGTTGGATGAGCAGAGGAGGTCGCACTCCATATCTCTGATACATGAGATCTCAAAATCATGAAGAGAACCATCCAACCATCCATCATTGGAGGATAGGTGGCGAAGATCCGAAAACCATCGAGGTTTCAGACTTCGGGAGAACGAAGGTGAAGGTCAGAGAAAACTCGCTAAAAGAAAATCGTCGATTTAATCTTGGTCGTTGATTGAGGAAGGATCTGAGCCGTCATCTATGAAGCATCGAAATTTTGGGAGTTGGATAACAGAGGTGATTCGCATTGGGAATTCCCGATACGTGAAATTGTGACGCGCTCAAAAGAGTTGGCCCTGGGATTTGGTGAAGGGTTACATATGGAGGATTTAAGGGAGGAACTAAGGACCGTTAAGCCCTTTTCAGTGTTTCGGGACTTGGAAGAGTCGAGTGTCTGGGAATGCAAAGTCCTAACATCGTGAAACATGACGTGCCTATTCTGTAGGCCTGTGGTCATAGGGTTGTGGTCACATGAAGGGAGATCATGCCTGGTGCTTGTTTGTGTGGGCTAAGTCTTTAAAGGAAATGTCGTTATATTTACATGGATATTTCAGCAGGGAATCAGGGAGTTTCTTCAGCTCGACAGAGGTGAAGAACGATCCTTGATCGTGAGCTCAGTGGACCATGCCGAGGCAGAGGTAGGGGGTCTGCATCACATCTACACAAGGAGCAACAAATGGAGGAGCCATTTCAGGAAGCACTAGTCAAGTATCTACACCGCGCAGAGGAGGTAGTAGTTCAGTATTCAGAATGGTAGGACACAATCCCACCATTAGGTTACAAAAATTTCGGGGAGAAGCAATAGAAGACCCTAAGAAGCATTTGTTCATTTGTGCAAATATCTAGGAAGAAAAACAAATCACTGATGAAGATACTAAACTTACGCAGCTAACTATTTCTCTAAGAGACCGTGCACTAGACTGGTATATGAGTCTAGACACAAACAGTGCCCCGGGGATGACAAGGGCACTGGCCGACATTAAGAAGTTATTTATTAATGAGTTCTAGAAGCCGAGCTCAAAGGATTAGTACATGAACGATATGATTGAAATAAGACAGAAACCAGGAGAGTCGGTATGGGAGATTGATCAGATATTTAAGAAACTGAAGGGGAAGTTAAAATATCTCGTGACCGATATGCAGCATAGACACTTGTTTTTCAGCTCACTACTTCCAGACTTAAATACCCTTTATGACAACAAAAATTTTAGACGCAAGAAAAGGCTCTTCAGGTAGCCTTGTAACTTGAAGAGAACCAGTACCAACAGACAGACCCAACCATCTAAGAGTTGAAGGAGGATTTGAAGAATCTAACATTTTAGTTGAACCGGAATAAGAACAAGGAGAAACGAGAAGTCGTTTAGTGTACCACATGCAGGACGAAAGGACACCACAAGAATGAATTCCCACCATTCGCGCATTATATGGAAGCAAGTATGCCAAATCTGTTACCACCGGGAGGACTATGGTGTGAATTATGTAAGAAACCGGGTCATGGCCCCTATCATTGCATGATGATGCAGAAATACCAGACAGTTCCAAAGAGTTCATATTGCACCTTTTGCAAGTTAGTGGGCCACGACAATAAAGATTGCAGAACTATGGAGTTGATGCGAGAAAGAACATCAGATGCATATAGAGTGCAGGAAGAAATGATGACTGGTCAAGAAGCACCACAGTTTAATCAAATTCCAGCTCCATATAACACTACATAGCAACAATATAATACTGTGCAACAACTGTACAATAAAACACAACTGCAGTACAACCGGGCATAGCCTCTGTAATGTCCCCATTTTGGGACATTATAACTTTATAGAGTGTTATGCCTAACAGAGTAGCCACATAGCGGTGACAGAGAGTTCGAAAGATATTGAGGGGTTTTATTGGGCTCGACTTGCATCGTTCATCATCAGGATCCATTTCGCACAGCTTGGTTTCGGTTTCGTTGCATTCCGACAATTTCTGTAATTTTGAGTTATTATGGGTCATATCTTAATTAATTTCACTAAGCAGGTCATAATGGGCATATTACTTGGAGAAACCTCTTAGTGTAATAGCTCATCGGAATCGAGAAGAAGAGCACTATAGGATAAGATGATGATAAGTGACTTTCAGTGGTCGGAGAAGCCATAAGGATGGATAAATCACTTTTTGGAGGTAAAATGATTAATTAATTAAGTGATTTAATCAAGGAATAATAAAATAAAGTAAAATTCACTTGGAGGGAAAAGGTCAATAGTGAATTAGGGTTTCGACAATGATTAAGGGTTTTGGAAGTCAACAGTGAATTAGGGTTTCAGCAGTGATTTAGGGTTTTGGAAAGCTATAAAGGAAGGGTCAGCGACCTAATTCATAATTATGTAGATTATGACTTGTCATTGAGGAGAAGAGGTGCATCTCAGGAGAGATGGTTCAGTGGATTCCAGGAGGAAGACACTAGTGGCTGATTTCGGTGTTGAAAGACACACCCTAGTCACCGGGAAGATCATCCAGGTCTTCCATCATTCTTCATTGATTCCCCATATTCCGACTATTATCTTTTAGTTTCTTATTTGTATTCCGGCTAAGATCCTTTTGTCTTTTGATCTAGCCGAGTGTTGCTATTTTATTCAGCCGCAGTTGCTTATTTGTATTCCAGCTAAGATCCTTTGTCTGTTGATCTAGTCGAGTATTGTCAGTTTATTTAGCCACATTCGACCATTTTGTAATCCACAGAGATATCATAATACAAACTTTGTAGTCCTTTGTCGTGTTTATTATTTGTATGATCATTTATATGCTGTAAACCTTGATCCTACACACACATTAGCAATGTTTCCTAGACTAGCCAAGTCAGGAACATTACAATGGTATAAGAGCTGGTTTTCCTGCCAGCCTAAGGGGAAAATCAGATAAGGATGTAGATACATCATTACCAGCAAGTGGATTGAAAGGAGTACAGATGGAGCCTACACCCATTAGATGCAGGGAGTGTTGCTACAGTTGCAAAGTTCCGTGGAAGCCAAATCACCGATGCAGGGGTAAAGGGAAGGTGCACATTGTTGAGGTGCACTATGACAGCGAGGATGAAGAGATGCATGTGAATGCAACCATAAATGCCTATTTAGAGCAGTCTGATAAGGCTAGTGACTCTTGCGCATCTGAGGGATAGTTGGATGGACAGGATGATAATGGATATCCTTCATCTTCCCCATCATGTAATGTTGAGGATTCAACACTTTAGTATAGTGGTGACACTTGTGAGGATTCGTATGTGTTGGCACTTAAACATGATGAGCTTAGGAGGTTGGATGAGCTACCGATGGGTGTAGACATGGCTTCCAGGAAGTCATGTATGGAGAATGATGAGCTTCCTATGATGAGTGAACCACATTTTTTATCTTCTCAGTCACCTATGCTAGCTATGACACATGAGAATATCAGTGGCATTTCTAATATGGTAGAGGAGTCTTGTGTGGGGATTGTACACAAGGGACATATGGATTTGCAGACCCAGGAGGAGAGGTATGGCTTGGATTTAGTTGACCTTACACATACCTATCAGTATGAGGAGAGTGAGTCACCACTCTTGGAGTTTCCATTGATGGACTAGGTTGTGGAGACCAACAGCTTGTTGGGACACTTACTCCTAGGATTGATCTGTAGTGATGAGGATGCACTCCTTATTGGATGGGATGACCATAGCATGTGTTTGGACACATCTGTATGGGATCCAGGAGAAGATAATATTAGTAGGGTGAGTGCACAGGAGGATACAACTACCCATACATGATACGGTGTGATCCAGATAGGGGCCGCAATTGGTGATGGCGTGCAGTGGCATATAGGAGGAATCAGTAGAACAGGGGACAGTGGGAAGTTCAATGCCTTATATTTTGAGGAGTGTGTTGTTGGGGATTCCATTGTTGACACTAGCAATGAGAGGCATGAGGTAGAACCTCAGTGGGATTGTGACCAGGAGTCATGACACTTGGCAGGACATTTGAGATTCAGTGAGGGCATGATCATGGTAGCCACTAGATGCATTGATGATACACATGCATTGGTGGTAGGTTATTGTTGGAGGGCCTCGATGGCATAGGATAGTTTAGATGGGGGACTTGTCATTGATGACTTCCATACACTAAGGGAGAGAGTGATTGTGATGAGGGCTGACTACCAACAATTGTTGATGGATAGGGATTACCTATTGGAGGTTGGCGAGATGTATCACAGGGCACTGAGGGAGCAGGAGGTTGAGGTGGACTGACTCACTCATGAGTTGGTGAGCATACAAAGATTCTTGGAAGGCACACAGAAAACCCTTCAAGAATCAGAGTCCATATTAGAGAAGCTCCGTGAGGAAATTAGACAAAAATCCACTACACCTATTTCAGTAGAGATTCAAATATATCCCTCAGCCACATTGCGAGAGAATGTTGTTGGTTTAGCAGTGGAGCACCAGTTGAGGGAGGAGCATGAGGAGTACCCAGGATCATTGATGATTATGGAGAGATATGATCCATATATATATGAGGATATCCATAGGTCACAGGGACCACCCTTCACGACGGGTGTTGAGACAGTTGGGCACACATGTACGCATGGGGATTCCAGAGCTAAGGGAAGTTCTGAGGACACTTTCATTTATGTTCCAGGATTGGTTGAACTTCATGTAGAGGATGACCCTGTAGTACACCCAGGATCCATGATATTATAGGTGTATACAGAAGATCACATGAGTATGCAGAGGCACACAGTGATGATTGGTAGTTCACAGATACATATAGAGGTGTACAATGGGATTCAGGGGGATTCACTGGATGGTAGGGAGGAGATGTACTTAGTAGAGCATGGATATTCCTCTCCCTTGCAGCAGTATATAGATCTGGGAGATCACCTTCACCATAGCAGTAGTTGCATGAGTGATGATGGATGGAGAATGATTGACCCACAGTTGGTAGAGATACCTACTGTTATACCTGATGGTTGGTGTTTAGTGATGAGTACAGGTGATTATTTACCATGGGTGCTGATGGATGAGATTTTGGTTAAGACCTTTGGATTGACCAAAGCATATGCTACTTTCTAGTCCTACAGTTGGTTGCAGACATTTATGATGGCCTTTCCCAATACTTTCATCATTGATAGCAACACAGGGGGAGCTAGACAGTGGCAGGGGGCATGGAGAGTTGGTTGGCCGAGACCACCTAAAAGGAGTGTCTTGATTGCATACATGAAGATAGGGGTGGATCATCAGGGGAAGAAAATTAATTCCTTGGGCATGATGGAGAGTATACTAGGCCATGGGACAGAGGACCTCTCATAGGTTGCTACATATTCAGACTCTCATTGGGATGATGGTGGAGTGATTTCGACAGTTACCAGTAGGGCACATCAATAGTTAGTGGGGATTGGAAGTGATGAAATTCCAATTTTGACATGGGATCCAGGAGTCCATTTGGTCAATAGTTTGTTTCATCTTATGAGAATCTAGGAGTGGAGGATCCATAATGGATACTTTGATCAGACAGTCATGATCATAGTAAAGCAGCATCAGCATGATGGTCCCTGTCAGAGACTAGCATGGGACCCTGGGATTACAGGATTGGGCATTTCATTCACTGGTGGAGATGAGCAAACCTTTGCAGGGGGAAGTCACCTCGATTTTCCATTGAGTTTCAGTATTATGGAGAGCACGTCACTAGTTGGTGATTCATTGAGGTCTTTTAGTATCTCACTATGGCAACAACATGTTCAATCAGTGGGGGTCATGTTGGGTTTGATATGGTCTGGTAGGGCAGACTCATTTCGGTTTGAGACCGTGTGTTATTTGCAGGAGACTCATGGTAGTGATATGTTACAAGATTATATCTCACGAGCATTGTAGTTCACATTCTGATATGGGATCCATGGATTGGAGTGCTTGGTAGTTCAACGTTTGATGGAGTTAAGTTTCGAGTAGAGTGGTTGTTCAGGGAGTTGACTGAGATTCTTTAGCTATTGATCATTCTACTCATCAGGAGCATGTGGGTGTCATGTGTGGTGAGCACTTGGAGAGACCACATCTTGAGGGTAGTCTACCTTGTGTCAAACAGGTGGATATGGGACCCCGGTATCATATGTAGTTGGATTTAGTTATTGCTTCAGGACAAGCAATCTTCCGGCAAGGAGGACTGTAATGTCCCCATTTTGGGACATTATAACTTTACAGAGTGTTATGCCTATTAGAGTAGCCAGATAGGGGTGACAGAGAGTTCGGGATATATTGAGGGGTTTTATTGGGCACGACTTGCATCGTTCATCATCAGGATCCATTCCGCACCACTTGGTTTCAGTTTCGTTGCATTCCGACGATTTTTGTAATTTTGAGTTATTATGGGTCATATCTTAATTAATTTCACTAAGAAGGTCATAATGGGCATATTACTTGGAGAAACCTCTTAGTG
>SNQJ01S0012642.1:224742-234991 GCA_010110895.2 Picea sitchensis
TGCAGATTATGACTTGTCATTGAGGAGAAGAGGTGCATCTCAGGAGAAATAGTTTAGTGGATTCCAGGAGGAAGACACCAGTGGCTGATTTCGGTGTTGAAAGACACACCCTAGTCACCGAGAAGATCATCCAGGTCTTCCATCATTCTTCGTTGATTCCGCAGTGCTCCCATATTCCAGGTATTATATTTTAGTTGCTTATTTGTATTCTAGATAAGATCCTTTTGTTTTTTGATCTAGCCGAGTGTTGTTATTTTATGCAGCCGTAGTTGCTTATTTGTATTCTAGCTAAGATCCTTTGTCTGTTGATCTAGTCGAGTATTGTCAGTTTATTCAGCCGCATTCGGCCATTTTGTAATCCACAGAGATATCATAATACAAAATTTGTAGTCCTTTGTTGCATTTATTATTTGTATGATCATTTATATGCTATAAACCTTGATCCTACACACACATTAGCAGCATTTCCTAGACTAGCCAAGTTAGGAACATTACAGAGTACAATACCACATAGTATAATCAGGTGCCACAGTATAACGTTACGAGAGGCGATCGAGCAGGCTACAGAGGAGGAGGATGAACCATAGGAGGTTTTAGATGAGGTAGAGGACCAATCACATGTCACAATTGTCAACAACTAGGACATTATGCATGGGAATGTCCACTTCCACCAGCGACTTGTATGTATTGTTCTGCATCGGACCACGATACGGAGGAATGTCCGAGATTACTAGTAAAGATTCAGGAAAAGAGGAACTAGAACAATCAGAATGTTCAGTGGATTTCATCTAAAGCAAGGGATGAATGAAAGAACATTAATATAGTCACTTGTGGAGGAACGAAAATAGGAAATGACACAGTTTGATAGGAACCAGAACAAAATCAATGGGTGAAGAAGAACACTGAACCAAAGAAGCAGTTCGATGCATAAAAGGATAAGGATATATTCAAACAAGCCAGACAATAATTTCAGAAGGAGGACATGGTGTCGACTTCAACTGTGCAACAAGACAAGGAAGCACAAGAATATGAGATGCCTCCATCATTGGGTCATACCAACGAGATGCAACCCATGGGACAAGTAAGTACAATCAAAGGCTCTTTGCAATCATGTGTAAAAGTATTAAGTGATCCATCATCTGTGAAAATATTGCAAAACATCCTAGAAAAATGTAGGAGCGAGACAAAAGAAGCAGTTCGACACACAAAAGGATAAGGATATATTCAAACAAGCCAGACAATAATTTTGGAAGGAGGACATGGCGTCAACTTCAACTCTGCAGCAAGACAAGGAAGCACTAGAATATGAGATGCCTCCATCATTGGATCATACCAACGGGATGCAACCCATGGGACAAGTAAGTACAATCAAAGGGTTTTTGCAATCATGTGTAAAAGTATTAAGTGATCCATCATCTATGAAAATATTGCAAAACATCCTAGAAAAATGTAGTAGCAAGACGAAAGAAAATCTGTAACCAAAAATAGTTAATCGCTTACACACAAGAAGAAGAACAAGTAGGGAATTTAGAATGAATGCTAACATTGGGGATTTCAATATGGGATACATTATACTGGATCTAGGATCAGAATTGAATGTATTACCAAAGAAGACATGACAATGCATGGGAGAGCCAACATTAGGATACTCACCTGTTTAATTAAAACTAGCAAACCAGGATGGAGTCCTACCAATCGGTAGACTGAAAGGAGTGACAGTCGACCTAGATGGAGTGCACACTAAAGCAAACTTTGAAGTCATTGAAATAGTGGACGACACAACACCTTACCTGATATTGCTTGGTATGGATTGGGCGTTTGAAAACCAGGCCATAATCAATTTGAAGACCAGGAAAATGACATTTGAATCCAGAGAATATAGGGTCATCGCACCATTAGACCCATCAGAAGGGGAGAGGCTTGTAGAACCTACCTACCTAGACTTAGAGGAAATCGACGAGTTGTACGAAACAACTGCACGTGACGAGGATTATGTAAACCCAACTATAGATGGGGTACTCAGTTGGTAGAGCATTACTTCATGTGCAACAGACTCATACATTGGGTTAGAGAACTGGAAACAAAGTCTACACGAAGTATCCATGAGAAGATGTGCATGAATAGACCACGCAGTAAGATGGGTAGGCACATAAATCAGAGAACCACCTAGTTTCCATGGACTAAATGATTTGGAAACATTCTTGAAATAATACGAAGATGCAGTTTTAGAGAACCATAGACTGTTAGCACTTGACTTAGCACTCAAGGCCACACACACAAGATGGTGGGGTACACACAAAGAGAAAATCACATACTTGTATCAATGTAAGCGGTTACTGTGCATAAGGTTCAGCCAGAACATAAAAACAACAAACAACAGAAATATGAAGGACAAGGGACACCAGCGGAACACTTGGAGAAGTGCAAAAATGATGTGGAAAATGACACCACCAGAGCAATGGCCTCATTACTTCATACACACTCTAGAGGGCATACCAACGAATTGGTATACAGACCAGGAATTGTGCAAAGGAACTACGACATGGACGACATTGCAACAAAATTTTTCAATCACTTTCTCATTTGAACATGAGAACCCCAACATAGACACATCCCTTAAATGGATCAGAGGAGTAATATTCATCAAAGAACCATAAATAGAACTTATCACAAAAGAGAAACAATGGAACAAACAAATGGTTAAGGACTTGTTATCATGTTACCATGTACAGGAGGAAGCACCAGATGAAGATGATCTATGAGATATTTAGATCGAAGAAGAAGAAGGCAAAAGAGATGTGGAGAGACTACCCATAGAATCAGAAGTCATTTCCGCACTGATCAAGGTAAAGAAATTTAACATCGGGATAGTTGAGCAGCCCAAAATAGACATCATTGGAGATTACTGGGATGAGCAAACAGTAGAAAACATCACAGAGTTGTTGCGCGAATATAGTGACCTATTTCCCACAAAATTTACAGAGATGAAGAGTATAGACGAAGAACTCGGAGAAATGAATATACCACTCAGACCTGACATGAGACCTATTAGACAACGACCATACAGATTGAACCCAATATAAAAACATAAAGTCAAAGTTGAGATCGACAGGATGCTCGAAGTCAGCATCATAGAACCAGTTGAGGAGTCAGAATGGATAAGCCCAATGGTAGTATAGGACAAGAAACAAGGAGGGATCAGGATATGTGTCGACTTAAGGAAGTTAAACGAGGCATTCTTACATGATCCATTCCCAACACCGTTCACAGATGAAGTATTAGAGAACGTTGGAGGACATGGAGCTTACTCATTCACTGATGGATTCTTAGGCTACCATCAGATTAAGATAGAACAGGAGGAGAGACACAATACCATGTTTGAGATAGAGTGGGATCTTATCAGTACACAGTCATGTCATTTGGACTGAAGAATGCACCCACAATATTTTCCAGAGTGGTCATCGCAACATTTAAGGAATTCATCCATCAGTTTCTTGAAGTATACATAGATGATTGGACATCATATAGTCTATTGAAAAACCACGTGGAATTTTTATAGCTGATGTTATAACGATGCAAACAGTGCCAGATATCACTGAACATCAAGAAATGCATATTTAAAACACCGTTTGGGATACTATTGGGCCACATAGTATGCAAACAAGGTCTATTAGTAGATCCAGAAAAGATCGTAGTCATTGTTAACTTGCGAGCACAAAAAAAAGTCAGTCATCTAAGAGCAACGTTAGGACACACAGGATACTACAGGAAATTCATCAAAGGATATGCGCAGATCACAACATAGATGGAAAAACGGTTAAGGAAGGATACAAAGTTTTAGTGGAACGACGAGTGTCAACATGGTCTGGATACCTTGAAGGAAAAGATGGTTACTGCACCGATATTAGTATTTCTAGACTGGGAAAAGACATTCCATGTGCATGTAGATGCATCATCCATATCACTTGGAGCTATATTGGTGCAACCAGGAGCAGGAGACTTGGATCACCCGACAGTGTTTGCAAGAAGAAAGCTATTAGACTCAGAACAAAACTATAACACGATAGAAAGAGAAGGCCTAGCCATGGTCTATGCACTGTAGAAGTTCAGGAATTACTTATTAGGAAAACACTTTAAGATGTGCATAGATCACTCAGCCCTGAAATAACTAGTCAACAAGACAATGTTTGGGGGGGAGAATTTGTCGATGGTTACTATTATTTTGAGAATTTGACTTTGAAGTAATAGTTAAACCAAGAAAATTGAATGCAGGACCTGGCCACATGTCAAGGGTCACAAATGGAGAAGAACCTACGAATCTAGAAGACAACTTTCCTAATTCACAGTTATTCTCAGTACATATTGCTGATGAATACTTCACAGATATCATTCAGTACTTGAGTGCAGGTACTGTGCCACAAGAATATAGCACTGTGCAGAAGAAGATCTTGGTAGTCTGCGCTGCCGACTATCAACTAATTGCAGGAAATTTATTTAAAATGGGCGCAGATAGCATCTTGTGAAGATACGTGTTAGAGCATGAAAGACCAAGAAATTTAGCAGAAGCCCACGAGGGAATAACAGGAGGGAATTATGGAGAGAAAGATACCTTAGTTTAACATTAATTTATCAACCCAAAGATTCGTCTTTTATCTCAAGAATATCGGCAAAGTCTATGCAGGTAGCCTAAAATCGTGTAGCTAAACCAAATCTGAGTTTATCAACAATTAAGTTCCTCAAACATTCACCAAAGATTCTAAGAACTAACTGGAATTGAAATCTGATTACTAAGATGCTGTGAAATGGAAAGGAACTAATTAATCTATTGAATTCACTTAACTAGAAAGCAGTAATTGAATCTAACTAAGGACTTGCAAAATTAACTATCAATTATAAATTCTAATTATTGGAAAGGAAATGACAAATTACTCTATTTGCAGAAAGAAACAACAATTATAATCTAATTGGAAGGGACAACTAATGTAACTTTGCTGAAAGGAACAACTATTGTAACTTTAACTGAAAGGAACAGCTATTGTAACTTGAAAGGAACAGCAATCGTAAATCTAAGGAAAAGGAACAACGCAGATGAAAATGTGAGGAACTGTCAAGCAATAACTTCAGAAATGGAAATCATAACAACAATCATTAATAACTAATCGAAATGTCTGTATTCTATATGCAAACAATCATAAAATCATTAACACACTTATGCATTTATCCTTGGCTATTGTAAAAGAGATTTGAATCAAAAAATGGAAATAAAACTTCGAACTGATACAATTACATAATGAGATAGTAGCTCCTTCAGACTGGGCCCCCGGTCTTCAGAAGTACTGCTATGAGAAACTCAGAGCACAAAAATGATAAAAACACTCAAAACTTTCATTGATTTCATGGCTGGTAAAACATTTACAAAAACTGTTGTGTAGAACAGTTCTGAATCTAATTACTTGAATGCGTTTTTTTTCTCTGTTTTTTCTGGATCTATTATCCTCTTATATATTAAAATAGTTTGGGTAAATCAAGCTATCCTGAGGATCAAAATATCCTCATGATTGCTTTACTATTATAAAATTACAATATAGAAAATGTATTATCTTCAAACTTCTTTAGGCCTAAAAAGTCTTCAACCTTCAATAGCTTGTGCATAGCCAAAATCTCTTTGGTTATCTTTGGCAGTTATTTATCCAATTCTGTAACAAAATCAAACCATTCCAATCGTAATTTAGAATCTATTAAATAAAAATTCAATAAAAATTCTAAGAGACATATTAATCATATTCTTTCATATCTATCCCTAACTATCTAAAGAATCAATCAAAATCATATCATGAATTGTGGGAAAAAGGAAGATATTTGTATCTTTTTCATAACCCAACATACCCCCCAGCTTACCTTCTTGCATGTCCTCATGCAAGCTAGAGTCTTTCATGTAAACCAGTTATACTGTAGGGAGGAAAAGTTGGTTCACCAGGTCTCCTGAAACCATGGCTTCTTTTGATTTCGTCAAAAGCGGCTTCCTGTCTCTTTTTATTAATTTGAAAATCCTTCTAGTAAACTTCCGGAGGAAACCAGAGGAGAGGGGGGTTATATCTGCATACAATCCAAGCAGGTCCTTCCTCCTAGAGTAGTCTATCATATCTTTCTACTCAAAAGGTTGCTACAAAGAAATTTCTATATCCAAAGGGCTCTCTACTTTTAACTTCGTCGGTGGATGCATCCCATTTTAGCTTGGAACCAGCAAGGGCTTCTTCCTTGAATTCTTTAAAATATGTAATACCTGAATGGATGGCATGTAAATGGATAGGAACCAATGAGTCCACAACTCCTGGCCTTTTCATGAAGGTCTTATGTCACATTATGGCTGGGAAGGATTTTGGAGGCTCTCCTCTAATCCAAAGATCTAAACCATTTTCTCTATTTATGAACATTTTGTGAGCCTTACCTCATCTGACCTGGTTCCTAGTAAAGGACAGGAATGCCTGGAATTGTATGTCCCCTATGAAGAGGCTAGGGTTGTCTCCTCTAACTTCATCCAAAATGAGATTATGGAAATATAATTCACACAGAAGGAATTGTACCTTCTCTTCCTGATCTTTGAAACATGAAATAAATTCTGGAACAGTGGCAAATAAAATGGGTTTACCTGCTCTGATGGCCTTTACTATCAACAATAGATACCGTTCCAGCAAGAATAAAACATAATTAGTGGCAGGGGCTCTGCAATTGATGGCATCAGAATAGACATCACATATGTGTTTGATTTGCTCCAAAGCTTCTTCCAATTGGGTTTGTACCTTTTTGGTCTTCTCTTGGGCTCTAGTAAGCGCAGCATAAGTTTCACCCTCTATTGCTGTCAAATATTTCAATTCTTTAACAACCCTTTGATATTCAGTCCTAGTTACCATTTTCTGCTGGTGTTGGACCAATGTTTTCTATGCTTGTGTAAGTTCTACTTTTAGTCTATCGATGATGACACTCTGTGCTTGAGATTGAGATGCTTGGTATTCTTCCATAGCACTCATCTCTTCCCTAGATTGAATCAATGCTTGTTGGGCTTTTCCCAACTCTTCTTTTAGCTCATGAATGATGGCACCCTGTACCCGAGACTGGGGTCTTTGATATTCATTCATTTCTTCTCTAGAGTGAATTAATGCTTGCTCGGTCTGTGCAAGCTCTGCTTCCAGTCTATTCATGATAGTACTCTGTACCTGAAACTGCTCTGTTATCGTCAGTAATTCACCTCTGTTTTGAGTCAGGTTTTGCTGTGACTACAGTAGTTCTTCTTCCAGTCTCCTAATGGTAGCATTTTGCTCAAAAAGTTGAGTTGTTTCCTCTAAAATCATAGTGGTTGTCTATATCTCAGTATCAACAATCTCTTGTGTTTCTACAGGAATTACATCTTCATCCTGAACTATTGCTTCTTCTACCATTAATTCCTCGGGATCTGTCTATATTCCTATAGAAGTTGTACTAGTTGCTTTCTTAGGAAGAGGGTTTCTTCCTTGCATCCCGCCCTTTTTGTTTTTCTTTCTTCTGTGGATCTTGTTTGCTAGTTCCAACTGTTTTCTCAATTCTTTGATAATCCCCTTGAGTCTTCCCACCTTCTGTTTTAATGCTTGAGCCTTTTTAGCCTTTTTCTTCAACAATTTATTTTCTTTCTTTAATTTCCTAATTTGTTTTTGGCTTTTGACTAATTTCTGTTTGTGAGGGACCTCGGGGTCTTCTTCATTCTGGTCAATAGAGGGTTGTTCCTCTATTTCTTCCAAGTGCTCTGTCTGTTCAAGGGGGTTTCTTTCTTCAAAAATAAATTCCTTCTGTGCTGTGTCATCTGGAAAGGACATTTCAGTGTCAGGAAAGTCTTCAACAGGTTTTGAAGAGGAGCCTAGTTCTAGGTCTTTTTCCAGATTATTTTTACCTTTGTCAGTTGAGGTTCCTAAGTTCCCCAAAACCTGAGCCATTTCTATCTCATAACTCTTCAAAAAGTGTTTTGTCAGGTGCTTTGGTGCAAGTTGGGTGTCTCCCTGATTATCCTTTTGTGTTGTTTGCCCTACTTGGTCAATGTCTTCAGCATTTTCTTGTAAATCCTGTTCCATGACATTCTGAAGTTCTTCAGGGTGCTCTGTTGCATCCTGAACTGCTTCTGTTGTTTCCTGAATTCGTTTGCTTCTTTTCCTTGTCCTAGGGGGGGATCTAAGAGAAACCATTATTCTCTTCTTTCTTTTTGTTACTGCCTATGTCTGTGAGGTTTGGGCCTCAGTAATTTGAGCAGGGTCTACTTCAACTTAAGTTTGGGGCAATGGAGTTTCTCCTTGGGTGGTAGTCGCCTGCTCCATTTGTGGGGGTCTACTGGCCTCAATGATTTGAGCAGATTCTGTTTCAACTTCAATTTGAGGTGGTGGAATTTCTGTTTGGATGGTGGTCGCCTACTCCAATTGTGGAGGTCTATTGCCCTCAATGGTTTGAGCAGGTTCTGGTTCAACTTCAATCTGAGGTGGTGAAATTTCTCTTTGGGTGGTGGTCGCTTGCTCCAATTGTGGAGGTCTATAGCCCTCAATCAAAGTTTCCCAAGTCAACTGAGTTTGACTCAGTGCTTTATCCACTATCAATTTAACTAGTTTGTGGTGGCTAATAACAGTAACAAGATCTTTGGACTTTTGTGTCCTTAAAGCGACTTCATGTAATACAGTATCTAGGAAGAAAGGAAGGTTAAGTACTAACCGTTGCTTCAAGGCTGCCAACAATTTAAGATGACGTGGACGAATTACATCGTACTGTCCATTGCAGGTGATGTAGCATTGAACTATCCCTGCCAATTCCTTCCACGGTTCACTGAGGGTACTGGGATTAAGTCCCTTGCCTTTTTTGTCCAATTCTTCCCCCGGTTCTGTGAAAGATTCCATGGCTTCCCTCAGCTTCGTGTAGTTTCCTATCCATTGAATGCCTGTGTTAGAGAGGCCTGTGACCTCTGCTATGATTTCTGAGGTAACTAGTATTCATATACCCTGCACCGTAGAGATTTCTCCTTGCAGGTTTTGAAAGAATTCTAGTGTGACATTTGTGTCATCTCCTTGCAAGTGGATGAAGTATTCGGTCCACCCTAGGTGATGTAGGATTTCTCTTGCCTATTTTGTAACTCGGAGTAATGCCAACTCTCTACACACACTTCTACCACCCATATTTTTGTGAGAAAGAAAGAACAACTATCGTTCTTGTTTACGAATTCGGCTAGACCAGCTTTGGAGAAGCAGATGCCAGAAATGGAAAATATCAGTGACGACAAATGTATAAAGATGTGGGTTTTGTATTTATTGCAATCATTACAGCTAGTCGGGAAGTGTGTCGATCATCCCCCTCATTAATGTAGAGGTCGTCCTTGACCGTCAATGTAGGCGGAAGCAATGAGTGTGGTTATTTCGGGTGAGAGGTAATGATTTCATTGCCACCGTCAATAGGGATAATCATATATAATTTTCAAAAAGACACATGCCACCAAAAATCATTTAAACAATAGTCGTTTGATGTGTGGAATTTATAAAGTTATTACACCTATGTGCAAAAAATGATTTATGGAGAAATCAATCAAAAATAAATTAAATCTGTTCATTTTTTATTTTTTTCTAATAGTCCACATAACATAATATTGTTACTTTTCCCGGTGATTGAGTATAACTGATATGATAGCCTTATTTTTATTTTTTGAGTAAAGGAGATCTAGAGACACACAGAAACTTGGTATTTTGAGATAATCTTCCATACCATAGGTAGAGCCACTGCTGCTAGCAGGGTTACCTTTTAACCCTTAGATGAGCCTGTATCCTTAATACACATGCGAATCATCTTTTTCAAAAAGACCATTATCCTGGTTTGGTAGCTAAATGATGATAATGCCACTCACTAGATTATAACTTAAGTGAACAAGCCAGCTTATGATGAGACCTCTTGTCCTTTGACAAAAGAATATGGCAAAGGCCATTGCCCTGGTGTGGTAGCCATAGTGGGAATGTCCCTTGGGTTAGTATCCTATGATCGTGGTAGGTTGGCTCGTGATGAGACCCCTCGTTCTTTATGAAAAAATGTTTTTGTTGTGTATCTTTATTTATATGTATCTTTTCTTAATATTTGAATTGTCTTTTCCCAAAAAGACCATTATCCTGGTTTGGTGGCCAGATGATGATAATTCCACTCACTAGATTATAACTTAAGTGAACAAGCTAGCTCATGATGAGACCTCTTGTCCTTTGAC
>SNQJ01S0012643.1:10143-24944 GCA_010110895.2 Picea sitchensis
TTTGTCCCTTGCCATCATGCCTGGCCATCCTGAAAGTCCAATCAAGTCTTTGTTCGAAATCAATGAAGCCTTCATTCTGATAATCAAGATTCTCTAGTCCATGACCGACAAGTCGTCAAAGACCTCTAGGTAGTGAAGTCGTACACTCATATTACACTCCTACCTGAGTTTTGAAGATTTTGAAGTTGTTTCTCGAGCTCTGAAGACCTCATCTCCAGCCATCAGGCCTTATCAACTTCTAGAAGATGGATACTCTACATGTATATGTTTTTGATTTAGAGATGTAGCTCCGCTGTGTATTGTTCACAGCTACACTTTATATAGTTATATGAAATGGATCTATGGTGTATTTGATTGGTAGCCATGATTTTTTTTTTTTTATCCCAAGCATGGGTATGCCCGCCTCGGTGAGACAATTATTATTTTGTAGATGACACCTCTCGATTTTTGGTCCCTGGGCTCACTTGTTCGGAACATCGGTGAATATTGTTGATGTATTTCAGCCATCATATGCTCTTCTGACCTCACACATTAGGGGGCATCTGTTATAACCCTAATTTGTAGCATAAATGCTTACCTGGCATCAGGCCATCTTAGATTCCTTCTTTTCCAAAACACTTTTGAACAACTCTTCTTAAAAACCGCTTTTATAAATACCCACACGCCCTGTTCCATTACTGCACACGTGTACATTCTAGTTGACCCAAGACAACCCGCGTGTACCAAAAAAAACACGAAAAAAGGAAATTTGTTGATGGAACACACATCTTTGGGTAAGTTAACTAAACCTTTCGGCCATGCATGGCTGGTCATTCGACCAAATACCTAGCTCCTTCTAACCTATAAAAGAAGGGGTAGGGGTCCCATTTGAAAGGAGGAGAATCATAGTAAAGAAACTATACCCGATTAAGCATTACCTTTGTCCCAACCTTTAGCCATCCTTGTGCACAGAGAAGTATAGAGAAAAGCAGTTGGAAGACAGTGGAAGAAGAGCCCAGGACCAGGATCGAGGAGCAGTGGCCAACTTTATCATTGTAAGGTATCATTGTGAAGTTAATAAAACAATTGCTTTTCCCATCCCGCCATATGAGATTGTCATTATTAGAATATTGATTGTATGATTGATTAAATCTCTAACCTATTAGTTCATAGATAAAATGCATGTGGAGTTCTTTGTTTGTCTTTAGTGAATGCAGGTCAGCATTGGGAGGAGAGTTGCAGTCAAAGAATGACCAAGCACGAAAAGGGATCGACATCAAAACACGAAAAAAAAGGTACGTCAACTTAATATCTTGAGTCTTGTATTTACATATGAGTAATGGGGTTTAGGCACGGGATGATGGTAAAAAGTAATAATATTTAGATCATTTCTACATGCATGATAAAACCCTTAGTGCTATTCCGTAGGAGGGATTTCCCACCCACAACAGGGAGGTCAGACTGGTTCCTCGAATTTCCAAGTTAAAAACCATGGATGCAGAATCTGTCCATTAAGAAAAGAGAAAATTTGTATGCCCTGTCGTCGGTGTGTTACATAAATCCTTCTCTACCTCGTCCTCCACCTCTGTAGCCAGTTCAATCTCCTCGCTATGCATTGTACTGAGGCATGTGATTATATTGTGTGGGGTTATACTTTGGTTGTATATTATTATATTGTGGCTAGGCAGTGTTGTATGGAGGTGGTACCTGGTTAAACTCAGGTGCATCTTTCCCTGTCATCATTTCTTCCTGCACCCTATAGGTATCTGAAGTTATTTCCCTCAACAGATCCATTTCCCTACAATATTTATTATCGTGTCCCACTGACTTGCAAAAATTACAGTATGAGCTCTTGGGTACTGACTGGTACTTATGCATAATTGGACAATGATATGGATCATTCCCATGTGTCTTACAAATATCACACCATGTTCCTCCTGTTGGAAAATGTTTGGTACTCTTGTTACCATGTACTACGCGAAATTTGGGCATTCATTCTTGTGGTGTCCTTTTGTCCTACATGTGGTACACCAAACAACTTCTCTTTTCTCTTTGCCCTTATTCTGGTTCAATTGAAATGTGAGGTTCTTCAGATCCTCCTTTGGTTCCTCTATTGTTTGATCTGTCTTCTGATATTGGTTCCCTTCCAGCTGTAAGGATTCCTATAGATCCTCTTCCTAAGTTTGAAACTTTTGTTTTCTCAATGGGTATTTCAAATGTGGTAACAATGAATTCACAAAGATATGTCTATGTTTCATGTGAGCCATGACATAATTCAAATTACCTTTAAGCTTCTTAAACCTTTGATCAATCTCCCAAAAAGTCTCACCCAGTTTTTGTCATATTTCAATCATCTCATTCATGTATCGATCCTCTGAACTAGGCTTCTGAAATTCATTTATAAGTAGCTTCTTGACATCTACAATAGTCCTTGTTGTTCCTGGTGGACTGTTTGTGCAAGTTTTGTAACCTCATATGTGATCTTCTTTGCTTCTGAAATCTTCTCACATATGAACAAATTTTTTTCAGGGTCCTCAGATGCCTCTCCTCAAAATTATGGTAACCTAATGGTGGGATCATGTCCTACCATCTTGAATTGTGATGAACTACTACCTCCTCTCGGTGTAGATATTTGACTGCTAGTTCCTGAAATGACTCCTCCAGTTACTGCTCCTTGTTTAGATGTGTTTCTTGTTGTCTTTATTCCACTAAAATTCATTTTTCTAAATGATGGTGTTCCTTCTAGTGTAATAGTCGCACATGGGGTTATGGGCTCCACACTGACACTGACATGGATGGGAGTTCTGCCTTCAACTCCAATCCTTGGACCACATCTCTTCCTTTCATATGTTGCGTGAAGTATTTCTTCAATATACTCCACAACCTGAAGATCCTCTACCTCTTCCTCATCAATTTCCAAGCCCTCTCCATCAATTATGGATCTCTTCTTATTATTCATCTTATATTGGTAGGGTACTCCACTACCCATATTTCTGGTTGTTTCCATTATTTTCTTTATCTGATATTCCTCCATCATGATTGGGTCCATGGCCTCCTCCTTCTTTCCCTTATCCATCTCTTCCTCCATTTATCCACCTCTTTTCAGTGCTTCCCCCCTTCCCCCATGAACATAGGGAAGTTTAGCTATCTGATTCCATAATCATCACACCGTTGTTATATAGTAAAATATTGATTGAAGTATACAATGATTTGATATACCTACCTCTAGGTCCTTTTAGAAACCCCTTCTTTTCTACTTTGTAAGACTTTGTAGTATCTACTGCAATTTTTTTTATAAACCCTGTAACAATATTGTCTAACCAGAAATATACCGTGCGCGTGAATTTGTTGCTAACTTGTTGTAACTGTGCGATATCCATAGGATTCCACTTGAGATATCTATTTTGATTTATATGGTGGTTTTATTTCAACCTAAATAGCCACTCCTGCAACACGTGCAAGAAATCATAGAAAAATACCTCATGCAAGTCGCTAAACACGTACTTGTCTAGATATTTGTGCAGTGTCAACTTAGGGTTTCTATAATCCTTTCACACAAACTCAAGCTCATTTGTTTTCAACCATATTTCAATCTCCTCCTTTGTTGGATTCCACAGTTTGAACATTCCCTTTTTATACCTTCATCCTCCACATGTTTCTTCTAAAGATCCCATTCAGTTCCAGCCGGCAAAAAAACCATTTGTTGGATATTACTCTCTCTAAATACTTCTTGTATGACCCAAGTTCAAATCTAAATAGGATTCCAACAAAACCCTCTAAAACTATTGGCCCTCTAGGTAAACCAGAAGGCAACACAACACACATAATGTATTGCACTATCTCACCCGAGATAGTTATATGGGTGACGTTAATGCTCAAGTTCTTGTAGTCTAGGAAAGAGTAGGGATCTGGGATTTTAATTGGTCTTTCTTAGTCCTTAAACTAATTACTCAATCTATTATTCTTAAGATCCATTCATCTATTAAACCCTTGCATGCAATCTAATATATCTAGCTAACCACATATGTGTAAATCAATCATTAACATGAATTAAATATGATCAACTATTAACATAAATTAAAAAGAAATTCAATCATTACACAGTACACATGTTTTACCATGGTTCACACCCTCCTGGGATACCTCCACAAAGATCTGTATTCTTAGTCTCTTTTATTAGGTCTGTTGCAACATATGGCATTGTGCACACTACAATTACGATCATACAATCAAGAAAGAGTTTCCACAACCTCTATGAGGCGAAATAGATCACAAGAGGCTCCTCAACCTATGATCTAACCCTCAAGATATAGCTACTTTACTCTTCTATAGCTCAACAACTTACAACAAGGTATCACAAAACCTTCTTACAAAATTTGTGTGACCACTTGGAACAACCTACAAACACTGACCTAGACCTCCTAGGTGCTTATTTATACTATTTTACAATAACCTACAAACAATTTATTGTTCCATTTCCTTTAGCATATTTGGCCCGATTTTAATTCTATCTACTGGGTTATTCCAACTGATTGGAATATTGCATTGTCTACAATAGAGGGCCTCAAAAGGGCCAATATTCAATGACTCTTGATAGCCATTGTTATAAGAAAAATCTACCAGTGGTAGGTAGTCTTCCCACTTTTTGGGATGACGCATTACATGCATCCTTAACATTTCCTCTAATACTTGGTTTTCCCTCTCTATCTTCCCATTAGTTTGAGGGTGATAGGATGTACTAAATGGTAATTTAGTTTCAAAACCAACAAACAAAGATTTCCAAAAGTTTGAAGTAAATTTTGTATATATGCCGGATATGATCTCCTTAGGTATGTGATGCAGTCTAAATATTTATTTCATGAAAATACTGGCAATATATATTGCCTTGCAAGTTGATTTGATGGGAATAAAGTGAGAAGCCTTGCTCAGTTTTTCCACAACTACCACGATGGCGTCATTCTGTTTGGTTGATTTTGGTAACACTGTGATGAAATCCATGGAGATGGTTTCCCATTTCCATTCTAGGATTGGTAAGGGATGAAAAAAACCTGTTGGATGTCAGTACTATGCCTTAACCTACTGACATTCTATACATTTAGCCAAGAAATAAGCTATGTTATTTTTCAGTCCCGTCCAATAAAATAATTTCCTAGTGGCTATGATCATTTTCTGATAACTAGGATGACCAGTATATGGTATTTTGTGTAGTTCATCCATAATGAACCTATTCAAGTCGTCATAGTTTGGAATATACAACCTACCTTTGTAAGTTAGCAGGCCATCATTCAACAGTTGATAACCCTCATACTTCAGCCATGTGGGATTTTTCTCTAAGTATGATTTCAGAGTATTGAAAAATGCATCTATTTTTTGTGCACTTTTGACTCTCTCCTTGACGTCTGATTCGCAGGTGCTTACAACTTCCAAGTGAATCAATTTCATACTTCTACTAAGGGCATCAACCACCCTATTTTCTTTTCCTTTGATATGTTTGATTTCAAAATCAAACTCACTAAGGAGAGACATACATCTAGCTTTTCTAACATTGAGTTTTGGTTGATCAAAGAAATATCTCAACCCACTATGGTCTGTCATAAGCACAAATATTCTACCTATGAGGTAATTCCTCCACATTTTTAAATCATGTACTATGGTAGCCAATCCCAAATCATTGGTCACATAATTGATTTCATGCTCATTTAATTTTCTGGATTCGTAGAAAATCACATATCCTTCTTGCATAAGGACTCCTCCGAGCCCTTCCTTGAAGGCATATGTACACACAAGGAATTCCTTGTTTGGGTTCGCAATGTTCAACATGGGTGCATTATTTAGAAGGTATTTCAGTTGTTGGAATATTTCTTCACATTCTGAAGTCCAAATGAATTTAACTTCATTTTTCTAAAGGGAGGTGATTGGGAAACCGATCTTGGAGAATCCTTTTATGGACCTTCTATAGTATCCTTCTAGGCCCATGAAGGATATAATATCAGATACATCCTTTGGGGTATGCCAATCCATAATGGATATGATCTTGTCAGGATCAACTTCCACTCCTTCAGAAATAACATGGCCTAAGTAATGGACTTGTTTTTGGAAAAAATCACACTTACTAAACTTAGCATAGAGTTGGTGTTATCTTAGCACTTGAAGAACTAACTTTATATGTTCTCCATGCTCTTCCCTACTCTTAGAATATATTAGGATATCATCAATGAAAACCAACACAAATCTATCCAATAACTTACTAAGTACATTATTCATTAAGCACATAAAGTGGTTGGTGCATTGGTAAGCCCAAATGGCACCACCACAAATTCATAGTGCCCATACCTTGTCCTAGAGGTTGTTTTTTGGATGCCTTCATCCTTAATTTGGACTTGATGGTATCCAGGCCTCAATTTAATCTTGGAGAAAATTGTAGCACCCCTTAACTAGTCAAACAAGTCATTGATCCTTAGCAAGGGATACTTATTCTTAATGGTCATCTTATTGAGTTGTCTATAGTCTATGCACAACCCAAGTGTGCCATCCTTATTTTTCACAAACAAGGCTAGTGTTCCCCATGGAGACACACTAGGCTGAATGTATCATTTGTCCAACATCTCTTTTAGTTGTAGTTTGAGCTCAACTAGCTCTGGTGTACTCATTATATAGGGTGGTATAGACACTTGCACCACTCATGGTACAAGTTCTATTGAAAATTCAATATCTCTTCTCAGAGGTAGACTTGGTAACTCTTATGGAAACACATCTTTAGATTCTCTCAATATGGGATAGTCCTCTAGGCTTGGTTTATTGTTCTCAATAGACTTCAACACTTCTATTGTGTATAAAGGACATACTTTTGTGCAATACTTCTTCACTTGAAGGGATGATATTTATCTCACTGAGATGGGATTTTGAATTCCTTGTAGGGTTATTTTTCTCTCTTCTTCATCTTCACACTCCAAGGTTTTATTGTAATAGTCCAACTTTGTTTTATGGGTATCCAACTAGTCCATGCCAATCAATAGGTCATAGGATCCTAAATGGAGCATTTTTAGGGTTGTTCGAGTGGGTAATCCATTCATAATGAATTGACATGTTGGTATGACCTCTGTTACCTTTATTTTGGTTCCATTGGATAGTTGTACCATCCATGATTTAACATGTTTTACTTGCTGCAATTTACATTTCTCAATAGTTTGAGGTGAAACATAACTTAGATTAGAACCAGGGTCAATTAAAATGGAAACTAGATGGTTGACAATCATACCTTCCATCTCTACCATTGAGGCTTGGTGGTCAGCTTGTCTATTATCCAAGGATGCCTAAATTTGTGGCATGCTCCTAGACATATCATTGACTTTAGTAGACTCCTGGATGTTGTAGAACCTCCTACTGTTCTATTGCCTATGTGGATAGTCCCTCAACATATGTTCTTCTCCACAACCCCAACATTTCAAGGGTTCTCTATTTGTGTTATCAATCTTGTTTGGGGCTGCTCCAAAGGGCTTATTACCCCTCGATGATGGGAAATTTTGTTGATATACACTTTTACTAGGAAGGCTCAGCGTAGAAATTTTCCCATGGTTCTTAAATATTGAGGGTTTAAACCCCTTCTTATTGAATACCAAATTAATTTTCTTCATCCAATCCTCATGAGGTTCTGTCTTATTCTTGAATTTCTCATAGAAATACCTTTCCTTCCAGATAGTATCTTCTAAGGTCTTTGGCTCATCAAATTCTATTATGTCCCAGAAGGACTGAGGCAGTTCACTAATAAATCATTGCATCTTTACCTTTTCATCCTTTATGTATGGCACATACCTTATCAACTCAATAAATTTGTTGATATATTCATCTATCCTGATTTTCCCTAACTTGAGTTCATAGAACTCCTTGGTCTTCCCATCAAAGTATTTTTCCGACAGATACTTCTTCTTGAAGTATTTCTCGAATTGTTTCCATGACAAGTCCTTCTCATGGATTCCTTTCACATTCCTAATACCCTCCCACCAAATGGAGGCCTTTCCATTAAAGTTAAAAATGGTTATTCAAGCCTTTAAGTATTTAGAGTAATCATGGACTCTGAAGTACTTCTTCAAGCCTAATAGCCAAACTTCTTCTTCTTCCCCCTTTTTAATTTCTCCATCGAAAATGGGTAGTTTGTCTTTCTTAAACTCTTCAGGATCATGGCTCTTGGAATGTTTCCTCTTCTTTCTTCTCCTTTGGGAATGTGAACTAGTTTTTCTACTATAAGATTCCTTGGAGTTGTCCGTTTCCTCACTAGAGGATTCTTCCATGGAATGTCTCTTGGCTCCATGTTGGGCCTTCCTTGAGGTGTTCCGCCTTTTGTGGCCACTTTCAGGACCATGCTTTCGTATCTTAGGTGGACTTTGAGTTTTCTTAGTATGATGTCTGTCCACGTTACTGGTTGTTGGTCCATGTTGAAACTTCCTTTGTATATATGATAGACTTTGCAGTATGAACACGTTAATTTCAGTTTGTTTTTCTTTCTCTTTTAGCAACCTTTCATTTTCATCCTTATGGCTTTGTAATTCTTCCATGAGGCTTCTCACGGTTTCATCCAAATCTAGAGGGTTTTCCACTTCCCTCCTCTCATCATATTCTTCTTATCTATTGTGAGATATTTCCCCCAAATCATGGTGTGTCTCCATCCTTTACCCTGTAGTTTTCCTTCTGTCCACTGACTACTTGAGTGCTAATAAAACATTCTTTGTTAGCTAATTCTCTACTAGTTTATGAAAAACACATACAATTTGTAAGGTGAAGTAAAGTTCTTTATGTGGAACACTAATCACGCAGTTGATACTTTTAAAAAATATAACAACAGTATAGAGTTTCATTCCTTTCTTAAGTGGGGGTTTAGATATGCTTCTTATAAATGGGGTACAATAGGGCGTTACCCCTTAAAGGTTTTCTAATAATATTTTTATGCGACTCAATCATGAGCCCAAGTAGTCCAAGTGTTGTAACCATTCTCTGATACCACTCTATAACACACCCAAACCCTAAGTGTCCTTTTTAGGGATGGGGCATCAAAATTTCACTTTCCTTAATCATATCAAATTCTCTTCCCGAGACATTTATCACCTTCTACTTGACAAGAGCTTCCCAATGACTGCTACCATGCTCAAATATGAGCTATGGATTGCAAGTTATGGCCCTTCAAGGCTCTTCAAGCCTACATTAAATAGAGTCCCTTATAGCGACATGTCACCCATGTGGCTCCATGTCAGCCGACACTACACATCATCATAGTATCCACAAGACTCTTCCCACCCAGATTCGACATTTTTCTAGCTCTTATAGGTCTACTAGGTTAGTTATTAATTAGCACCTAAGTCTTCGGACTTCGGAGAAATTCCTTCTCTTGTACTTAGGAACCCAAAACTATCAAAAATAGAAGTCTTGGAGAGGGTCCCTTTCCATTTAATTAATTATATTTAAAATGGGTTGACAACCTGCAGGAGCATGAAAGTAAATCCAGGGCTTCGGCCCGTTTTGAATCATCCAAACACACCACTCCAATCCTTTGGAGTTTCGATTTCTCAGACTCCCGAAGGGTCCACACTTACATGTGGAGACATAGTAAATGTAGAGGCAAGGACATGTGGATCTGAGCCTTCAACCGAATTAACCCCAACATCCCAGCATCCCAAATTCCCCAAAGTTCTGAACTCCCAGTGCCTCAGGTATTGCACACTCTATTAGGCCAAGTGAACATGCGCTAGGGGAATGACACATGAAAAAGGTATAGATGACACGTGGAAAAGGAAGAGATGACACGTGGCCCCATCAATGGGTGACATGTGTCATGCTCTAATGGGAATATAAGACCTGTAAAAAGAATGAATCAAGGTGACACGTGGCATGCCGAATATGGTTCCATGTCAGCCTAGGTGACATTAGCATGCCACGTCACTCAGGAATGATAGACTCCAAGAGTCCCTAGCTTTTCCATCCTACGAAATCTCTTAGATCTCCAAAGTTCGAACTCCTACCAACATCCTCCCAACACCCCTTCTATCCCATGATTGAGATGGGTTCATGTAGATCCATAGATATATGACCTTCGTTTCTTCGCAACTTCAACATTTGGGGATCCCTTGCGTGACTTCCTCTTTGATCCCAGAGTGGTCAGCATTAGACTGACCACGATCTAAATCCAATGGTCAGGAGGGATCCCAGAGCATCCTCATATTGACGGTCCTCATCGCTTCGCGAGTTCAAAGTTCAAGATTTCCACCCTCTTATCAATCCTTTTTACCTGGAGTGGTCAATGTTGGACTAACCATGGTGTAGATCCAACATCCAGGAAATATCCCAAAGCATCCTTAGAACTATGGCTCTCGTCACTTCATGAGTTTGGCGTTCGAGGGTTCTACCTACTTAACACTCCTTTTCACCCGGAGTGGTCAACGTTGGACTGACCACAACGTAGATCCAATGGAGAGGGAATATCCCTAATTTCCTCAGATCGACGATTCTCATCACTTAGCAAGTTCAACGTTTAGGGGTTCTACCCTCTTAACACTCCTTTTCACTGGGAGTGGTCAATGCTAGAATGACCACGACGTAGATCCAACAGATAGGGAATATATCAAATGTCCTTGGATCGAAGGTTCTCGTCACTTCACGACTGGGAAGTGAATCAAGGTTTAATGATGGGAAATATCCCACAGTCACGGTTAAGGAAACCACCATATGTCGGTCAAACTCACCTGTAACCGCGCTAGCAGGTTTCCTTCAGTTGGTTTTGAAGGTTGTAAGGTCATAGCATCCCGGAGCTTCGAACTCCCGGAGTTACGAAGCCAAATATAGCTTAGCTCCTTTAGGACTTAGTGAAGGGTTCCAAGGACATGGTCATATGGATCCTATGATAGGTCTTGAGGCTACACGCTCAACTCTTAGCATTGATTTTTTTAGGGTTGTGTACATGAGCCCTTGGTCACACCAACGAAGGGTTTGAAGGAGGCACCCTCCTTCCACATAGCTCGAACTTAGTGATCTATGAAAGTGACTTGAGGGGTCGACATGATTGAGGCATTCCAGCGAAGTCTTCCCTGACTCATATTTTACAAAATCATTCCTTGGGACAATTTCCTTAAGGGTTTTCCACCAAGTACAAAAATCGTAAACTTATTCTTAAATTGATCTAAAAATCCAGGTCTAATAGTTCTCCTACTGCTAAGCGGAGGAAAACATAAACCATGCAAATACAGGGGCTCACAAAAAAACAATAAGCATTTCTAATGATTAATCAAACAATGTAAATTTTAATCATAGCTACAAAATTTCAACCATCATTTCCATTCTAGCACATAGAGTATAATAATACTTATCAAGAAATATGATAGTGAAGCAACTAYTGAGAGGGGTGCTCATTTCCACCCAACCATAGRCACAACATMTCCTAATCATATTTAGTATTGGACACACCCTATCTAGATCATGATGCCTTGAGAGATAACCTTCATACTTGTTCAACGATAGTCAGGGATGGAGGCCACTCTCCTCCTCCAACAGGAACTTGACAACTAGTTTTCTTTTCACCAAGAAAGGGGGTCTACAATGAGTTCTTCCTCAGTCACTCATCTTCATGCAGCCTTGTTTATCAGATTGGACTGAAAACGTTGCCAACAACTTCTTGCACCCATAGAAATCTTGGTGTCCAGTTCTCCTCAGAACCTGAGAGTTTCACACGTTATTCTCCTTCAGGAAGAATGGTCTATCGACTCATCTCATTAACAATATCCTTTGCCCATAAATTCCCTTATTTTCTTTCCTTCCTCAGCAATATTGTGTGGGTTTGAATCCCCAGTTTGTGGTCAGGTCAGGAAGTCTTTCATATGGGTACTTTTCCCATCTCCTCATTGACTCTTGAGGAGGACTTCCCAACTACCATCCTGACAGGTAATTTATTTATGGGTCAGAGGATTGTTCCGGGACTAAATAATTTAAATCCAATAAGGATATGGTCTAGTGGGGGTCATCTCAACCATTGTTGGTTCCCCTCACCATCTCTCTCATAGAATCATGATCTACCTTGGCAAACCCCTTCAGTAGTTATGCAACACTATCCATTTTATTTAATAACAAAAATACATACATTACCTTTTATAACAAAAGGTTCATTAATACCATCATCCATGCATATTCAGTCTTCCCATAGTCTATAGGAAAGTTATGGTTATATTTAAAAGCAGAGGAGAAACAAGGGTATTACAGTATCAGTAGATTTTGTACCAGTAGGTTGTGTACTAGGATACACAATCATTCATTGTTCTTTGTCTACAAGAATGTCCTCCATCATGAGCTTCCATAGCTCAAATCTTTTGTCATTGAAATTCTCAATCTCGATTCTATAACTACTCAACATTATATTTTAACACACAAAACAACACTGCAAAGATCCCACTAAACCCAAGTGTTGGCATGTTTACAGGTAGTGTGTGCTTGTCATTGATGGTAAAAACAACAACAATGATGGCATGATTACTGGAAGAGTGTGTAATCAAATCTCAGGAGGAATAGCGCAGAGAGAAAGTGTGCGCCAGGGCCGAGGTTAAATTCATTGTCAAATCTCAGCAGAGATAGCATTTTTTAGAAACACAGATGAGTCCCAAATTCATCAGTATTCATAGAAGGATCAAAGTTCGAGGCCTTTGACACTTAGAATTTCTTCCAAGTCAAGAGGAAGCATCATCTTAGATATAAGAGAAGCAAGAATTCATGAAGTCCGAGTTCACGATTTCATCACAGTTGTTGGATCACAGAAGGTTGTAGGTCGTCGATCTGGAGTAGGTTTCGGAAAATCGGAAGTCAAAAGAAGGGATGTGAGTAGTCCTCCAAGTTCGCAAAATGCAAAATCTCGATATGATTTGGGCCGTCGAATCACAGAGTATCATGGGCCATTGATCTGGAGCAGGTTTTGAATAACAGGGACTCAGAAGAAGGGAGTTGGGTAGTCCTCCAACTTTCAAAAACGTGAAATCCTGATAAGATATGGACCATTGGATCATAGAGGGTTGTGGGCCGTCGATCTGACATAGAGAATTGAATCGAGAATCAGGAGTTGGAAGAGTTAGGGTTGGCTCACGTTCAAACACCCGACACATGAGGTCGCGATTTGATCATAGTCGTTATGCCACTGAGGATCATGGACCGTTGATTAGGGACGACAAAGTTAGGCTTGTGTTCATAGCCATGGTCACATCGCCGAAGGATTAAGGGAGGAGATAGAACGTCACTAGGCTCCACATCAAAGATCGTCGAGATCGCGAAATGCCTTTTTTAGTAGGGATATGGTCACAACCAATGGTCACATCAGTGGAAGAGAAGGGAATGACCTAGCATTGCAAGGCTCCACCTCGAAGTTTCGTGAGTTGGGTAAATCGAGGTGACTCGCAGTCGATCACTCGAAACACGAAATCGTGAAGAGATTGTTGGTTAGACATATGGTCACCACCGATGATCACGTGAAAGGAAGGGGCTTAGCCATAAAAGATAGCACCCATTGTGAAGTTTTCTCAGGAAGGGAAAAGGCACCAATGGCATGAACGCACAGAGGTTCTCTAGATAAATTCTAGAAACCACTGGTTTTTTTTTCCAGAGAATTCGAAGAGGCTTCAGGGTGATCGCTAGAGAAGCTGAAGAGACTTGAGGTAACTATCAGTGGAATGAAGAGACAATCGACAGATTGAAAAGTGTCGAACATTGTTACTTCCAATGATGCCAAAATAATCTCAGGATGAACGACCATTCATGGTGAACAAACTGAGCATAACCTCTAGAGAATAGGAAGAGTTTCCAGGATGATCTGGCAGAGGACTTGGCGTGTGAATAACATGCAGAACAGAGAAGAGAGGCAAATCTATGTGATAGTTTTTGTATGCTAGAAGAAGGTGGTTGTGTAGAGGAACACAAGAGTATATAATAGGCGTAGCGCATAGAATGAAGGAGGGTAAAAGAGTATGAAATGCAACAGAAAAGATGAAAAAAGAGGCTGGTATACGTGGAGGAGAACACTGATGTAGGCAGAGAAGAGCAGTGTAGCAGAACAATGATGAGACTAGTAAGATATTGATAAATATTGTATCATTGTAATATATTCAAGCAAGCAAAGATTTATATTTTAGGGAGGTAGGGAGGTGCTAGGGAGGATTGATGTCCTTAGAGTTTCAAGTGGGTTCTTGAACATAGGGAGTTGTAGCTTCCATCTGGTTGCAGCTAGAAAAACTAGGGAGGTAGGGTGGTGCAAGGGAGAACTATTGTTCTCTGTTATGCAGCTTGGTGCCTGTGTGACTGGAAGTTGGTGCTTCCATCCAGTTGGTGTTGGAACACTCAGGGAGTTGGTGCTTCATTCTAGTGGGTGTTAGAGAAACTAGAGAGTTGGTGCTCTCATCAAGTTACGGCTTGTAAAACAGAGGTGGTAGCCTCACAATGAGTTGGTGCTCATAAGAATGATAATGTACAAAAAATAAATACTACTTATCATATCAAGAAGAAGAGGTTTTCTCCCTTTATGGGTTTCCTCAGGAATATATGTCTTTGTGTGCTTCATGTGTGTGATTGATGTTGAATACTATGTTGCTTACTTCCTTGCATTGTTGTGATCATCATTGAGTGTTCTGTAATGAGTTTAAAATGGTTGTAATTGTTTAAGCATAGTAACAATTGATTCACCCCCGCCCCCCTCCCAATTGTCTAACAATTGGTATCAGAGCTAGTTCCTTTTATATAAGAGTAGATCCTAGAGCTTAAACATGACTAGCCATGAACGGACTTCAACCAATAAGGCCCCCCTGCTCAAT
>SNQJ01S0012643.1:24954-45836 GCA_010110895.2 Picea sitchensis
TCCTCCATAATTACTCAAAAGAATCATCCTGCAAGTTAGATAATTGGTGATAAAGACAAAGGTGTACAAACCAGGAGAAGGATAATCAAAGACATCGAGAAATCACATATAGCCTTCATATCCATGGTGGAACCCAAGAACTTTAATGAAGCCAATAAAGATGTAAATTGGTTAAAATCAATGAATGAGGAACTGGACTAGATTGAAAAGAATAACACTTGGGAGCTTGTTCCTAGACCGACAGATAAGAATGTAATTGGATCCAAATGGGTGTTTAAGAATAAAATGAATGAACAAGGACAAATTGTCAAGAATAAACCCAGATTGGTCAGTAAAGGGTATGCTCAAATAGAAGGATTGGATTTTGATGAAACATTTGCGCCTGTAGCAAGATTAGAAGCTATTAGAATGTTTCTTTCCTATGCTTGTCATAAGAAGTTTAAAGTATATCAAATGGATGCCAAGTCAGATTTTCTAAATGGAGATCTAATATAAGAAGTCTATATGGAACAACCAGAAGGTTTCCAATTGTTAGATAACCCTGACTTTGTTTTCAAGATGAAGAAAGCCTTATATGGGTGGAAACAAGCTCCTCATGCCTGGTACTACAAATTGGATAAGTATCTTCAAGACAAAGGGTTCAAGAGAGGAAAAGTTGACAACAAACTATATATCAAAACAAAGGGTAATGATTTTCTCATTGTGTTGGTCTATGTAGATGACATCATCTTTGGAAGTAATAATGGTTTATTGTTAAAATGGTTTGCTTCTGCCATGCAATCTGAATTTGAAATGTTTATGATAGGGGAACTGTCAGTTTTTCTTGGTATGCAAATTACTCAGAGGTCTGAAGGACTATTAATTTCTCAGGATAAATATCTAAGAGAAATATTGAAAAGGTTTCAAATGGAAGATTCTACACATGTGATCACACCTATGGTCACTAGATGCAAGCTAAGAAAGGATGATGAGTCACCTAATGTTGATCAGAGTTCATATAGGTTTATGATAGGTAGCCTTTTGTACATCACAACATATCTTCCAGACATAATGCATGCTGTTGGAATGGTAGGAAGGTATCAGTCTGCACCTAAACATAGTCATTTGATAGCCGTCAAAAGAATATTCAAATATTTGAAAGGAACAATGAACTATGGCCTATGGTATCCTAGGAATCATAATTTTCAACTACCATTCTATTCAGATGCTTATTGGGATAACTGTGTGGATTAAAGGAAAAGAACGAGTGGAGGTGCATTCATCTTAGGAGATTCCCTTGTATCATGGTTGAGAAAGAAGCAAGGTTACATTTACTTATCAACTACAGAATCTGAATACATTGCAGCTGCCACTTGTTGTACCCAAGTATTGTGGATGATTCAGACAGTTGCAGACTTGGAAGTAAATATACTGCACTGATTCCAATTCATTTTGATAATACCAGTGTAATTAGTGTGTCAAAGAATCCTATCTTTCACTCCAAGACCAAGCATATACCCATCAAGTATCACTTCTTGAGGGAACATGTAACCAACTATGGGGTTTATTTGCATTATATTCCATCCAAAGATAAGATTGTTGATATCTTCACTAAATCACTTGCACAAGCTCAGTTTGAGTATCTACGCCAGAAGTTGGGCGTGACCCTGTTATCAAGTTAAAATAGTCCATCCTGTTAGGGGGAGTATGTGTTGGTTGAATATTTGATACCTACAAAAAGTACTGCAACAACTCAGGGGGAACATGTTTTCTTTGACATTGATGTCAAAGGGGGAGAAACGGTGTGGTCTGGATGCTACAGTTGGAGGTCTAATTAGAACAGTGGAGTCTTTCAGGGTTTCCATCAATGCCAAAGGGGGATATTGTTGTCATGTTTACAGGAAGAGTGTGCTTGTCATTGATGGAAAGAACAAAAATAATGATGGCATGATTACTGGCAGAGTGTGCAATCAAATCTCAGGAGGAATAGTGCAGAGTTGCACACAGAGCGCAAGTGTGCGCCAGGGCTGAGGTTAACTTCATTGAAAAATCTCAGGAGAGATAGCATTTTTCAGAAATGCAGAAGAGTACCAAATTAATTAGGACTCATAGAAGGATCAAAGGTCGAGGCCTTTGACACTTATAATTTCTTCCAAGTCGCGAGGAAACGTCAGCTCAGAGATAGGATAAGCGAGAATTCCCAAAGTCTGAGTTCACAATTTCATCATAGCCGTTGGATCACAGAAGGTTGTAGGCCGTCGATCTGGAGCAGGTTTCAGAAAATCGAAAGTCATAAGAAGGGAGGTGAGTTGTCCTCCAAATTTGTGAAACGTGAAATCCCAATATGATCTAGGCTGTCAGATCACAGAGGATTGTGGGTCGTTGATCTGGAGCAGGTTTCAAATAATCGGGACTCGAAAGAAGGGAGGTGAGTAGTCCTCCATCTTCATGAAACATGAAATGCCGATAAGATCAAGAATCAAGAATTGAGAGTTGGAAGAGTCAGGGTTGGCTCATGTTCAAACACTCGACACGCAAGGTCATGATTTGATCACAGTCGTTGGACCATTGAGGATCATGGACCGTTGATCAAACATGACGAAGTTAGGCCTATGGTAATAGCCATGTTCACATCGTCGAAGGATTAAGGGAGGAGATAAAACGTCGCTAGGATCCACATCGGAGATCATCGAGATTGCGAAATGCCTTTTTTAGTAGGGTTGTGGTCACAACCAGTGGTCACATCAACAAAAGAGAAGGGAATGAGCTAGTGTTGCAAGGCTCCACCTCAGAGTTTTTTGAGTTGGGTAAATCGAGGTGACTCGCAGTCGATCACATGAAATGCGAAATCGTGAAATGAATATTGGTTAGGCGTATGGTCATTGTCGATGGTCACATGAAAGGAAGGGGCTTAGCCAAAAAATCTAGCACCCACTGTGAAGTTTTCTTAGGAAGGGAAAAGGCGCCAAAGGCATGAACGCGCGAAGGTTCTCTAGGTAACTGGCAAAAAACATTGATTTTTTTTTGCCATAGAATTCTAAGAGGCTTCAAGGTGATCTCTAGAGAAGCTGAAGAGACTCGAGGTAACTATTAGTGGAATGAAGAGACAATCGACATATTGAAAAGTGTCGAAGACTATTACAGCCAGTGATGCCAAAAGAGTCTCAGGATGAACGACTATTCATGGTGAACATATTGAGCATAACTACTAGAGAATACAAAGAGTTTCCAGGATGATCTGGCAGAGGACTCGGCTTATGAATAACATGAAGAAGAGAGAAGAGAGGTAGAGCTATGTGATAGTTTCTGCATGCTAGAAGAAGGTGGTTGTGCAGAGGACCAGAAGAGTATATAAGAGGCGCAATGCATAGAATGAAGGAAGGTAACAGAGTATGAAGTGCAGCAAAAAAGATGAACAAAGAGGTTGGTATGCGTGGAGGAGAACACTGATGCAGGCAGAGCAGAGTAGTGTAGCAGAAAAATGATGAGAYTGGTAAGCTATTGATAAATACTGTATCATTGTAATAGATTCAAAAAAGCAAAGATTTATATTTCAGGGTGCTAGGGAGGTGCTAGGGAGGACTGTTGTCCTTAGAGTTTCAAGTGGGTGCTTGAACACATGGAGTTGTAGCTTCCATCTGGTTGTAGCCAGAAAAAGCAGGGAGGTAGGGTGGTGCAAGGGAGAACTATTGTTCTCTGTTATGTAGGTTGGTGCCTATGTGACTAGAAGTTGGTGCTTCCATCCAATTGGTGCTGGAACACTCAGGGAGTCGGTGCTTCCTTTTAGTGGATTCTAGAGAAACTAGAGAGTTGGTTCTCTCATCAAGTTGTAGCCTGTAAAACAGAGCTAGTAGCCTCACAATGATTTGGTTCTCATAAGGATGATAATGTACATAAAATGAATACTACTTATCATATCAAGAAGAAGAGGTTTTCTCCCTATTTGGNAGAGAGTTGGTTCTCTCATCAAGTTGTAGCCTGTAAAACAGAGCTAGTAGCCTCACAATGATTTGGTTCTCATAAGGATGATAATGTACATAAAATGAATACTACTTATCATATCAAGAAGAAGAGGTTTTCTCCCTATTTGGGTTTCCTTAGGAATATCTGTCTCTGTGTGCTTCATGTGAGTGATTGATGTTGAATACTCTATTTCTTACTTCCCTGCATTATTGTGATCATCATTGAGTGTTCTGTAATGAGTTTAAAATGGTTATAATTGTTTAAGCACAGTAACAACTGATTCACCCCCCCCCTCTCAGTTGTCTAACACCAGGTTTATCACAGACCCAAGATAAACTTGATCTATTAAGACTGAGTCAAACCCAGCTTAGCAAAAAAGGCATCCCCCTTAAGCCAAAAATGAGATATTATACACATGTAAATTTTAAAGTTGTGAAGTAAAACTATGCATACATATTCCTAAGAATAACATAAATTAATCAATGGCTCATACACATAGTACATAGGGATTTACATTGGAAACCCTTAATTGTAAGAAAAAAATCCTTGGTGCCGCACCTCTCAACTCTTCATTGTATGAATTTCACCATTTACAATAGAATATATACAATATTTTAGGTGTTACACAACTACCAAAACCCTAATCCCTTAATCCAAGATTAATTTAGAAAACCGCTAAAACAAAAAAAACTGCCCAAAAAAAATAATTCAGGATTCTTCCCTGAGTCGAAGGGTTCACCTAATAAAGGGGTCCAATCATGGCCCCCTCATGACCCCCTTCAAGTAGMACACAYGTACGACACTACTAGGGGAGGATTGTCAAATCTGACACATCCCCCACACACATGCAAAGAATATAACACATACCCAACAATATGTAGAGATTCGATTGGATAGAGAGGCAAGTTGCAAAAACATTCCATTTACATGTTTTACAACCTTATCATGGCCATGTGAAAGGAAATCAATAATATTCAAGATTACAATTCAAAATCTAATCCAAAGCTAAAACAATTCAAAAAATGTTCATTAGTAACTAGAGAGCGATGGATGTTTGGCTAAGTCTTCACATATTCGTTTATGTATTTTGAAAAACATTTTAAGGTAATCAACAACACATGCCAAATCAATAGCAGTTATATAATTTCCATGAGGAAGATATGGATTAAATTTAAACTTTAATGTTTAGCATCATTGAAAAAATAAAGAAATCTACTTTTCAAATGAACATTATATATGATTTTCAAAGAGACATTATATATACCTACGAAATTTTTGTTGAAGAAATTACAAGTAGATTACTTCATTCTCTAAGTATTAGATAATTGGTTGGCTATTAGAAATAATTAGAATGGTAGGATTGAAAGGAAATTGGCTCTCTTGATAAATGAATGAAGGTTGCATACATGGTGCATGGGATTAGAAATGTGTTTGGACTTCCATTTATAAATATCGAGATCCTAGCCTTTGAAGTTACATTTAGGAAATCCCTGTGGCCATAATCCTTGCTAATTATAGTCATTTATCTCTTTGTTTCTATTTCATGCATGCTTATTCTGATCATATATGATATTGTGTTGAGAACACACTCTTCAAATATCGGATGTACTCTCATTTTTCCCTTTTTTAGCTTAGGTGTTGTAGATTATGGGAATTATCTACATTGATGAACATGATAATGTTATACTTGCAATGACATGTCCTAGGTTTTCTTGGTGTTATTTACTCTAGAATATTTCACACTATAAATTATATTTCTTTACATTGTCTTGATGTGGAAAAAATCACCTTTGTCAATAGCAGGGGTTACCCCAAATAAAAGGTCCCAATTAGACCTCTCACCATTTGGAGTAGGGAACCCATCCGTATTTTGGTCTAGCAACCATTTATGGTTTGGGTTTACCGATTGCAACTGGGTTCACCGATGATGATTTTTAAGCTAAGGAATGAAATGCAACTAATCTAATATGCATGTGTTCAGACGAAACTAAGGTAACTAGAAATAAAACATAGAACCAACCATGCTCCTGTCAATGGCTAGGAAAATAGTTTACAGATATCAAAGATATAAATATGAATAAATAACTGCAAACACATAATAGTCTATCATTTAAATGATCGTTTACATTTCTATGCCCACAAATTTAGAAAAACTTCCACTAAAGAACATAAATAAGAATGCAACCACGATAGATAATAATAGTCTACAATATGAAATACATCCTTACACAACTCGAGTGTTGAGAAAAATGCAAAGGAATAGTCCACAATACATCCAACACAAGAATCATATTTCTCCATAATATAGCTTGGCCAAACCATATTCTCCTCATTAAAAGTAATAATAATATTACATGAAAGATCCAAGAGAGAAAAAATCCCTTGCTCGGATAAAGTCCCCATATTTATTGATATTCAACTTGAGTCTCGGCCTTATACCTTCCCCCATGAACTTTCATTTAATTTTTTTTATCCTCGTCCTCTTTATAATGATGAGAGAACAAGGATGGAAACCAAGAAGGTGTGTATTCCAGCGAGGGGAAATGATCCACCATTGATCACTACAAGGATCAATGGTGATCCATTGGAACCAATTTTATGGCGATGGTGTTTTCCTCCATAGGTGTACTCGATATATTGTTTTTGTTGGATTCTCCCTTGTTCAAGAGAAACTTGTTTGATCTCATCGGAAGTGATAGAGGCTTAATAATATCCCATGCATGGGTTACTATGGGATCGTGTAGTAAATCAAGAATGTTACAAAACTGGATCGAAGTCTTGAACAATATATGGAGTGTTCAAAATGTTAAAGGGTCGATGACTAAAGATGAGTGCCATATATACGAGGATGAGAGTTGATCCATGAAGACAAAGAGGAGGAGAAATTATGTAATAGGATCAAACCACAAGACTAATAATGGGAATATTGATATCTGGAGGAGAGAACCATTGAAAAATAGGGTTCATTAGAGAGAAGTGTTGAATTTTAGTTCTTCCATGGACGTGATAAGTCCACATGTGGGCCAATTTACCCACAAGTTCGAGGATCGAGATCTCATAAAACTCTATTTGAAGGACCCCTAGAATTTTATTCATCAAGTGGTATTAGAGAAGGGAAATTTTTCCTATGTGTGAGTGGGTAGATGTAGAAGCCAGAGAAGAGAAAGGAGTGCTTAGAAGGTTCTAGCGGAAGAGAACTAGTAATACCAAAAGGTCAAGCTCAGGGGAAATCTTGATGAGGTATTCGGTAGAAGGTGCAGAGGCTTACTACAGGAGAAATTCTTAGTTGTAGCTCA
The DNA here is from genome assembly GCA_010110895.2 of Picea sitchensis. NCBI lineage: Eukaryota > Viridiplantae > Streptophyta > Pinopsida > Pinales > Pinaceae > Picea > Picea sitchensis. The sequence continues at coordinate 32,193 of SNQJ01S0012643.1, forward strand.
TTGTTGAGCATGAGGAGAAGCTCAATGTTATGATGCATGAGGGAAAGAAGACCAGAGAGTGAAGATGAAGCAAAAATCAAGACACATGACCAAGGGTCATGAAAATTTTTGTACCTTGGGAGTTTGATGCAGGATTGAAAACCCCCCAAACCAAATCATATTTTAAACCTTACAAAAGGTGAGGACATGGATGTGAAGTGGCAGGAGGAGGAGATTCATCGACATTTTGAGTAAATGATAGAGTTTAATTAAATGTTTTTTATGATCTTGAGCGATCTTAGTTATTTGGTTGAGGATAGATTAGATATGTTCATGATTTGATCGTAATTATTTTTTTCTTATATGTGAGTATGTGGGAAAAACTGTGTAGGGGTTATACAATGTAAAACCAGTCCAAGGAGAGGCCAGGCCTAGTGATGCCTTATCATGTAATATCAATATCGATACATAGATAAAATTGTGAACTTTTGTAGGCTGTGAATTCTATCCGTGTGTGTTTAATTCTGTATTTACGAACCTTGTGTTAATGTATCAATTCATACATCAAAATGTGTGTGTTGAGGAGTGTGGCCATAAACTATATTACATAAATTACAGGTTTGATCTAAGTGTGATGAGAGTGGCGAGAGTTACGTGATGGAAACCAAGAAAGAATGTATTCTATCAAGGGGAAAGGATCCATCGTTGATCACTGCATGGATCAATGGTGATCCATTGGAATTGATTTCATGGAGATGGTGTTTTCCTCCATAGACATACTCGATATCTTTTTGTTGTTGGATCCTCCCTTGTTCATGAAAAAATTATTTGACCTCATCGAGAGTGATAGAGGCTTAATAGTAACCCATGCATGGGTTACGATGAGATGGTGTAGAAAATCAATAATGTTACCAAACTAGATCAAAGAAATGAACAATAGGTGGAGCGTCTGAAATTTTAAAGGGTTGATGACTAAATATGAGTTCCGTAACTATGAGGATGAGAGTTGATCCATGAAGACAAAGAGGAGTGTCAAAGAAATAAGATCGAACCACAAGAATAATAATGGGAATAATGAGATTTGGAGGAGAGCGCCATTGAAAACCAAGGTGCATTAGAGAGATGTGTTGAATTCTATTGCTTACAGGGATGTGATAAGTCCACATGTGGACTAGTTTACCGACATGTCCAAGTATCGAGATCTCATAAAACTCTATTCGAAGGACCCCCACAAACTCTCCTATGTGTCGACAAGAAAATCACGAACTCATGTGTCAGAAATAAAAGCACGAGATCTTGTATCGACAAGATGAGAATGAAATCTCCTATGTATAGTAAATATGATAAAAAAATCTATTATGTGTCAACAAGAAAATCACGAAATCATGTGTCAGAAAGAAAAGAAAAAACTCACGTGTCGACAAGAAAAGCATGAACTCTTGTATCAGCAAGATGAGCATGAAGTATCATATGTATTAGAAAGATGAACATGAAATATCTTATGTATTGGAAATAGGAGCATGGAATCAGCTCTGTATTGACAAGATGAACACTAACTCCCCTATAAAGGAAGAAAAATAAAAAAAAATTGAAGTGTCTTTTTTGCTGGAAAGAATCAACAAGAGCTTGAGTTGAAAAGTCCATAACATTCTCATACAATGTCTAATTGAAGCATTTTTTTTGCAATGAAGAAAGCATAAGGAGGGGATTCTAGTGAGATACCTTGCAACTTAATTAAATAATTTGAGTATATTCATGTTTAATGAAGGTCACGGTTAATGAGGCTTTCTTGACGAGAAATCCTTGGTGATCATTCTTACATTTTTGGACCTTGTATTTTGATTTCGTCAGTGACGTTGGAACTGTAATACCATAAAACATACATCTAGCCTATTAAAGGGAGAAATGAGAAGGATATAAGTTGGAGGGACTTGAGAGAGGATTTGATATGAAGGTGTCTGACTGAAAAAGAAATAAGATCATGGTCGATAAACTTAGCGTCAAGGAGGGATTGACATATTTCTATTGGCACATCGATGATAGAAGAGGGAAACTTTCAAACAAACACTGTGAACCAAAGGGAAAGAAAGGAATTTTTCCAATACATGATGTATCAGTGAAAGAGAGATGAAATTCGTCGATACACCATGTATCAGTAAAGATGAGATGAACCTTGTCGACACACCACGTATCGATGATTGATGAAAGATTGACCATCGGTGTATCAACGATTAGGGACTGGTGGTGTTAGTGTATTGGTTCCCATAAAATGATTGATGTCGATACACTAGAAAGTGGCAAAATAATTTTTCTAAGTGTTGGTGCACTTTTCAGTGTCGAAGACAAAAATAAAAACTCATTGATACTGGTTGTATCGAAAAGGAAAACATTAAATCGTTGATATATCCAAGATCAATGAATTGAGACTTAGAAAAACCCTAAGTGAAAGTTTGAGAAAGTATATCGGTGAAGAAAAACCCAAGTCACCGATATGGGCCATATCGACATAGGAAGACGAATGTTCTCCGATATAGCCTATATCAGCGGGGGAAAGGGGATGCTAAACAATATGCAGTATATCAAAAAAGAAAATAGAAGCTCACCAATATATATTGTATTGGTAGGCCAGAGTCTTCTTTAAAATCACTGAAATGGAAAAGTATGGAGAGTGAGAAGAGAGACTTGGTATTTTCCATTTGCATGAGAGAGTTTGAGAGGCTTTCTGATAGAAAATTTTAGTAGGTGGGCCCAATTTATTCTCTTAGAGAAAAGGTAAACGAAGAAATTAGGGAGGGTGTTGTGATAGAAAAACAAATGGAGACACACTAGGTGAAGCCAAAATATCTACTAGTCTTACCCAACTTATGAACAAAAAATGTAGAGGGTATTATAATTACTTTTGAGATCAGAAATTTTGGAATTAATGTGCTACATTTACCTGAACGATTCCATTGTGGTGGGGTCACTGGTGATTCTTTCATTCCATCTAGTAGATCTCATTTATTGTAAATAGAGGATGAATGATGGTGAGATTTATTACCTTAAATTGTGTCGACGATTCAGGTTTGTATCTCCATCATGGGGCTAATATAGGGTTGAAATAAAAAAAATATTTTCACCAGGTGTGTATGTATTATCTCTCGTGTTTCTCCACTAAATGATAGTGTCCATAGACTCAATGGAGTCATCATGATTTCATAGACCTTTCTCTGCTTCCAACAAGCATCCATAGCCCCAATGGAGATATTTGCATGCCCCCTAGTCTAGTCAAGCTTTCTTTCCCATTCCTTCTTGGTTTATTTAGTGAATTCTTAGCATCTGGTGGATGGGGAAAGTTGTGGCCTTATTTTATCCTGATAGGGGATGATTTTTATATATTTATATTTACTTTGTATATTTTCTACACCTAGCTAAATAAAGTTATCCCTTTTGATTTTCGACCTTTATACTTTTACACTTCACCTTTCACACAAGAAAATGATTAGTGTGTGGATGGTTCCCTGTTACATAGGATCTTCCCACCAACCAACATGCAAGAATGATCATTGATTAACCACTCAATTAATTCATGGTTTGAATTTTGTCACAATATTCCAAAAATAGTTATGATTCATCTTCAAGATGACTTTCTAGATCATCTCATGAGCTAGGAAAGAGATGCAAGTTGATTTGGGCATGTTTCCAGTGCAAAGTTGCTTCTTGTATGAGACAAAAGAGGTGAGATATATGTATGTCATAAAATATAATCAAGAATCATAAGACAAATAGAAGTTAGAGAATGAACTGCTTCCAGGGGAAAATATGATGGGGAATGAAAGAGAGCAGTCATATTTAGAATTAGGAGACAAATGCATCTTGAAACCTGTTGCAATTGAAAAAATGAAAATGATGATTAAAGATAAGCAGTCAACAAGAAAGGGTATATGGAAAAAGAGATCAAGAATGTTAGTGTTTCCAACAGATTCGATAATTGGTATGCATTATAACACAACAAGTAGTTTGTGGCCTTTTGAAAAGACTAATTCCTATGAAAATATATCATTTTGTTTAGATGGGATTCAATGCTAGTGTTGGATGAAAATTGCATCTCTCATCGTGATTTTCTGAAAATTATCATCTCATCTTTGTAACCTTGTGCTTCAGGGAGTAAGGACAAGAAACAACTTCCATTTGTTACCCATAAGATGCTTTTCTCTGGTCGTGCAAGATCTTCAGTCACTCTCTATGTCTTCCAACTCTAAAACTTATTCTTCAATGTGGCATACTAATCTCCCCACCAGTTCAAATCAAGGGTATAATATCAACAACACACTTGTACCTACATGGACAAATCATTCAAGGCATAAGATTTATTTCAACCCAAAATTCTTAGAAAAGACTCAAAATAGTAATGTGCAAATAATTTGAAGGTAGAATCCAAAAAACAAGTTCACGAATAAAGTTCCTAGGTGACATGTCTCATGATCATGTCAAACTTTCTGAAGCCATTTGTATTCCTCAAGCCATGCCCTTATCTTCAAGATAGTACAAACTTCCATGTTTGAGATCTACATATAGGTGGAAAACAAATAACATCAATAAAACCAGTGACCACAAATGAAAATTTCTTTATCGTCCATTATAAAACATAAATGTTTATACAATTAGAAAATCCCGACTAAAAGAAATTTTGAAATAAGATAATCCCCTCTCCAAAAAACATTTTCATAGAGAATTCTCAATGTAAACCAAAACTAAAGTATGTATTCAGGATGGGATGGGGAACTATATCAAAAGATAATGCTTTGAAAAATAAGGAATCGTACCTGTTGGGACACATGAAGTCAAATCATGAATCTTACCAATTTTTGTTGCCAAGATCCCAGTAGAGAGGTGGATTCGGCTTAGCTTTAATGTTGGTCTGTTGAGTGAAAGCTACCTTTTGGACAACAAATGAATATGGTTGTGATGACCACTAGTTCTTATTTAAAGCAAGTGAAAACAAAAGAGTAAGGCTACATGTAACAATTTTCCTTTCAAAACTCCCTTGAGCATGTGATTGCAGACCAATGGGTGGTACCTATGCAAGTGAATGTGTAGTTTACTGTAATATTTGTGTTTTTTGTGCTTGAATGAGTTTTGAAAGAGTGATCTTGATGAACCTCCTGTAAAAATTGTAGACCATTGCCTTGAAGAGATCTATTGAGAGTTCCATGACTTGGCTTAGATGTACATGCTCATTCAATGGTTGAAAATTCCAATTCCAAAAGAAACATAAACATCATGATGCAAAACCCTCAGTGAGATCGATATGAAGCAAACCAAACCAATGAAATTCATGAACAAATTCAAATAAGACCATATTAAGTGAAGACTGAATAAAAATCATTCAGTCAGTCCAAGTCAAGATATTGCATCTGATTATTTGAAGAGTAGAGTCGTAAAATGATAATTAGATCAAGAGGGTTAAATATGAGTCAAGAGAGCTCAAAATACACCTTCAAAATTTAGTAAGCATTAAAACAAGGTATTTCAACATACCCAAGTCATTAAAGGAATCCATATGATCTAAAAAATACTATGTATATCTTCCGATATCTAGTTTTTTGAAGGTTGATATTTACAATGACAATGTTTTGAGAAATGTTCACCCTTATAATGGAACATGTAAGATGATAACAAGATGAATTTCATCGATTTGAAATCGCGTGAACATGAAGAAGATATATTTCTTGTCACCCACACTGATAGGAAAAGTATTTGTCCTTAAAATTCAAACTTAGGATCTTGTGGTGAAATAGGAAACATTAAAGTGTTTGTGTGTATGTGCTCTATAACCCTCATTATTTCCAATATACTCAAAATATTCAAAGTAAAGATGAAGATTGATGTTTTTATACTACAGATACATGATAGAAATGAAATATACCATTTCTTTTCCCAATAAATGAAAACGAATTTTAAGATTAGGAAAATAATATATGTATTGAAAGTCTCAGGAATATACTCTTCATAGGAAAAAAATAGTTCGATGATTCTACTCATGGATACCATTATGAAAGAGTTAAGGTATCATGGTCACAATATGCTATAGGATTTGAATTTCTTTTGAACAAATCAATGATCTACCTTTTCTTTCTTGTAATCGGCTCATCATGAAGGGTTTAAGTCTATAGAAGAACATACATGTTGATAAGGTTTGTGGCCATATTTTATCTCACCAGTATTTTTTTCAAGAAAAAAGAGAATGGACCCAATATACCATCACATTGATTTGTTGGTCCAAAATATTTTTCAAAAAGCATAGCCATCGAAAGATTTATCAATAGGGCTTGCACAACCATTGTGTATTATGAACAACAAGAACGTGAATAGATGATATGATTCATTCCCAAGGCCTTAGTGGCATTTCTCCAATGCAATCGTTCAAAATAAATATTTTAGCAAGGATTCCTCCAACCGAGTTTCCACCTTCTCCAAACTGCAAAGTATTCTATAACATATTTCTTTTCAACATCTCAAGATTGCAAGTTTTCCAACTATCAACATTAGAGTGAATGCTATTGGATCATATGAATCTTTCAATTGAACTTTCTCAAAGGATTCTGCACATGGTTTCCTCGTGAAGATGAATGAAAACCAAAGTTAATACAAGCTCATTTAAACAACAAAATGAAAGGAATCAAGTGAAAAGAAGAAACATTTCATGAAAAAAGAAACTAAGACTAAAACAATCCATCTTGAGTTGCAAACTAAACTAATCACAGTTGCTGGATTTTATTCAAGAAAACAAGACAAACCAAAATCTATGTTACCCAATCAAAAATGGAATAAAGCATCTATAATATGTAAGAAAAAAAGGAAATAAAAGTACTATAATACTCCTACCCCTACTCTATCATAAATTAGATTAAAAATGGATAAGTGAAAGAATAGTTCCAATGTATCCATTCAAGTAAATCTAGACCTGAAACCACATGTTCATCAAAAGTTAATAGCATAAAATGAAGTAGTGAAAGATCAAAGATAGGAATAATTGAATCAAGTAATTCTCTACCTAGCATGTGAAATTTTACAATATTATTACTCATGGGAAATGCAGACACATAGGATTCCTCCAACCAAGCTTCAATTCCATCAAAAAAATTACACTAATCACCATAGGACTATTGGAAGGAAATAAAAAATGAGTGGCATACCTAATGAGACTCGTGAATTAAATTTTCATGCAGTGTACCTTATGGGAGAGTCTCAATATTGGTTTTATCATTCATTCTAGAGGTCAAAGTAATATATTGAGAATCTGACATAACCATTATCCGAAACCAAATTTTCTCATTATCTAGGCAAGTCTCCCTAGGCCCACATTTTACATAACCCACATGTTGAGAGGAGAAATGAAATTTGATTGTTTGAGGGAAACATTGAGTGAAATATAACTCCAATAATTCTCTTATAACATCATCAAAATCATGTGAGGAGTGTTGGAATATTGAGATAGAATCCAATAACGAGTGATGCATTTGCCACTGAAGATTTCCATGTGATTCTAGAGCAGATTTAGGTGGCAATGTTTCTTGGATCAACTCAATGTTTCCCATGTCTTGCATGGTGATGGGTTGTTCATTTGATATGATTTATTTATGGGGATCTAAAACCGTATTGTTATATTCATGCCTTGTCTCTTCTTTCATCAACATATGTGCATTGAGATGAACAAATTCAGATTGCACAATATCAATGAATGATATATTAGTGCTCACACTCAATTTTAGAATAGAAAAATATTCATCGAAAACAAGGTTATCGTGATCAAATTGGATTCAACATGTTCCAGAAATTTGAATTGCAAAGGACTTTCAACATTGTGCATCATGGGTGGAATTTCATTAAGAGTGAGTCTTTGATTAATCAAAGCTTGGGAATCTTGTTTCTCTCATTTATCATTCAATGTTTCATTGTGAGAATAGTGTGAATATTCTACTGAGTGATGGGATGGTGAATGCTCATGAAATCCCATTCTGAAAATGATGGGATTTAATTAATGATAGATTCATCGCAGACCAAAGTATATTCATGATTTTCTAAAGGGGATACAATAGATTGTTCACATTCTAGGTCTAAGGGATTTAATATTACTGGTAAATATTCCCCCATAGTTGTGACAAAGTGTTGATTAGAGATCATGTACCTCCCATCATTCATCACCAGATCATGATTTTTCGTGAAGGATATAGTTGTTACTTTTCCCAATGCTAAATTATCATTCAAATCTACAATATATTGGTGAATTAATTCTTCATTCAATATGGATTTGACATCATCTATTGAAACAATTTCCTCAGATTGTTCTTCAGAATTATGTTGCAGGGTATCAAATGTCTGAGGAGAGGGTTGAATGGTCTGTAGGTTTGAAAGTACCCCATTGGGATAAGAGGTGACTGAATGTTCGTCGTGTATATCTAAATCTTGTGAATGAGATATAATTTGATTATTCAGATCATACCCTTTAGAAATAGAGACAAGGTATGAAAACCAATGAAATATTTCTTGTTATGAGGGTTTGTCACTTTCAAGAAACTTACAAATTTGCATGACTCTTTTAAAGAAATAATCCACGGATTCATTTTTTAGCCTAGATATATTTTCAAGCTCATTAAATAGTTCATCATAAACATAATATACATGAGAAACAATAAATACTTGTAGAAATTATTTCTAGTTATCTATCGAATTCACCACTAATGTCCTAAACTAGTCTTTAATCCATCCTTCAAATGTGAGGATAAATAATCAAAAAATTTCATTGTCTTCAACAATCTTAAGGTTTTGTCGTGTGATGTTAAACTGATTGATATGCATGAATGAAAAAACATGCCCTTCAGCTTCTGGTTTTGAGTCTTATAAGACCCACTCTCCTATGTATCGGCAAGAAAATCATGAAATCATGTTTTGACAATAAAAAAATGAACTCATGTGTCGGAAAGAAAAACATGAACTCTTGTATCGGAAATATGAGAACAAAATCTCCTATGTATCGATAAGATGAGCACAAACTCTCCTATGTGTTGGAAAGAAAAGCATGAACTCATGTGTCAACAAGAAAACAATGAATTCATGTGTCAAAAAGAAAAGCATGAACTCTTGTATCAACAATATGGGCAAAAACTCTCCTATGTATCGACAACATGAGCACAAACTCTCCTATGTATTGACAAGATGAGCACGAATTTTCCTATGTGTCAAAAAGAAAAGCATAAACTCTTGTATTGACAATATGATCATGAAATCTCCTATGTATTGGCAAGATGAGCACAAACTCTCCTATGTGTTGGAAAGAAAAACACAAACTCATGTGTTGACAAGAAAATAACGAACTCATGTGTCCGCAAGAAAATAACAAATTGTTGTATCAAAAATATGGCCAAGAACTCTCTTATGTATTGGAAAGATGAGCACGAACTCTCCTATGTGTCAACAAGAAAACACAAACTCATGTGTCGGCAAGAAAAGAAAAAACTCACGCGTCGAAAAGAAAAGCACAAACTCTTGTATCGACAAGATGAGCACAGACTCTCTTATGTATTGGAAAGATGAGCATGAAATATCTTATGTATTGTAAAAATGAGCACAAGATAATCGAAAAATTTCTAAGTGTCTTTTTTGTTGGCAAGAAACAACAAGAGCTTGAGTTCAAAAGTCCATAAACTTCTCATATGATGTCTGACTGAGGCACCTCTTTTTGAAAAGTAGAGAGAAAAAGGAGGGGCTTATAGTGAGATACCTTGCAACTTCATTCAATCACTTGACTAGATTCATGTTTAATGAAGGTCATGGTTAATGAAGCTTGCTTGACGGGAAATCCTTGGTGATCATTATGGCGCTTCTGGACCTTGGATTTTGATTCTGTCAGTGATGTTGGAATTGTAATCCTATAAAACATATATCTAACCTATTTTAGGAGTGAAAAATCCACTTTTACCCGTACCTAAAATTGCAAGCAAAGACTTTTTTTAATTAAAGTTCATACCTTGTTCTCGCTACTACTTTGCACGAATTTAGTTTAGTCACTTCCTACAACATCTGTTTTATATAGGATCTTAATCCATCCATTATAAATAAATTTATATGTTAGTGGCTGAGAAATATTATCCCGTGAAAATAACCAATTGACGTTTGGAGCACTTTCCATTGAGTATGGGACAAGAGTACCAATTCTTCTCTGAGATGAAAATTAGAGCCAACTTGTGCCTTGTATATGTTGCAATTGACCCACCTAACAATAAACAACACTTTCATGATCAATGTTAGTCATAAAATCAAGAAGGTGAAAAACGTGCATATTGGCATGGTATGCATAATGAACGTTGTTGGAAACACACATAAACTTAATCACAAATGCAACATAATGTATATTAAGCAAGGTAGGAAATCAATCATAATTCATCCAATCAGGCATGTAATGCTTAATTATTGGATATCATAGGAATCTGATTAAAGGACGCAATGAGAAGGATCTCAGTTGGAGGGACTTGGGAGAGGCTTTGAGATGAAGGCATCTTATTAACAAGGAAAGACGATAACGATTGATACACTTAGTGTTGAGGAGGGGTTGGCATATTTATGTTGGCACATCGACAATAGAAGAAGGAAACTTTTGAAAAAACACTGTGCACCGGAGGGAAAGAAAGGAAGCTCGCCTATACAACATGTATTGAAGAATATGAGATGAATGTCATTGATACACCATGTATTGATGAAGATGCAGGAAACCTCACCAATACAGCATGTCTCAATGAATTATGAAAGATCAATTGTCTATGTATTGACGATCAAGGACTGATGGTGTCAGTATATCGGCTCCCATAAAATGATTGATGTTGATACATTAGAAAGTGGAAAAAGAAAATTTCTAAGTGTTGGTGCTCTTTTTAGTGTTGGAAAAGAAAAGAAAAATCACCAATACTGTCTATATCGGTGAAGAAAACATTAACTTGTTGATATAGACAATATCAATGAGTTGAGACTTAGAAAAACCTTAAGTGAAATTTTGAGAAAGTATATTGATGAATAAAAACCTAAGTCGTCGATATGGGTCATATCAACAAAAGAAGAAGGATGTTCGTCGACACACCCTGTATCGGCAAGGGAAAGAGGATGCTCACCATACATAGTGTATTGGAAAAGCAAAGAGGAATCTCTCCAATATACAATGTATCGATGAGTGAGAGTCTTTTTAAAATCATTGAAATGGTAAAGTATAGAGAGTGATAAGAGAGACTTGGTATTTTTCATTTGCATGAGAGAGTCTAAGAGACTTTCTAGTAGAAAATTTTAGTATGGGGGGCAATGTATTCTCTTAGAGAAAAGGTAAAATAATAAATTAGGGAGGGTTTTGTGCTGGCACAACACATTGTTATGTGCTTGTAGGACATATAGTGATAATTACTTCCTATTAATTATTCCTATATTGTGACAATACTAGTAGGAAAACAAATAAGTCTATTTTTATTTTTTTTTAATAAAAAAGGGTGGGTAGTACCTTCTATATTAGATTAGCACAAAACTTATACAAAAAATACAGTGTCATGGCTAAAACCACCAAAAATGCTGCCGGTATCCGGAAACCAGCATAAGTGGGGGGCTAATAGCAGTTATGCAATAATACATATAGTGGAGAAGCACCTGTCCTGCCCGAAGGAAACCAGGGCAGGTGCTAATGGTCCAGGAGTACATAGAATAGATAACAATAAACTAAAAACCAGGAAATGATAAAAACCTAGGCACCCGGTGAGTTGTCACCTTCGCCCGTCTGCCAAGTGGACCCCGCTGAAATAGCAAACTCCTGCGTGCACAGGGGACACTTTCGCTGAGTTGGAGCACCAGAAAACGCGCCGAGGAGAAGGTCCATGCGCTGGCTCATGAGGAGGGTCCTATGTTCCATGTCCGCCAGGTGGCTTCGGAGCTCGAAGACCAAGGCCAAGTGCTCGTCCCTGAGAAGAGAACCATGCAATCCACCACCCAAGCCGCTACGGGGAGCAGTCCCTGAATCCATAGCCTCACCGATGCCAGTCGCTAACTCCCTCTGCTCCGCGCTAACCTCAGTATCCACAGTCTTCTCAGCACCAAACTCAGGCAAGTAGCCCGGCCAGGGAGTTTCTTCGATAATACAACCGGGGAAATCGTCTTCTCTGGCTAAAGCTCGATTGGAACCCTCCATGGCGCGGGGCTCCTCAATGCACATCAGGTCACCCATGGACGGGTCCTCCTCCACAATGCAGGTGGGAAATGCATCCCCGGACTTGGCCTCCCTCACATCGTTCATTTTAGAAGTCAATCCTTCCCTGCTACAACCATCCCCCTACTCTGCAATAGTGTCGAGCAACATCCGTCGCTCAGCACGAGCCTTTTTGCGAAGAATGGAGGACGCCAAAACTAGAGCGCACTCCAATTGCTTCTTCCGCCGCCTCTGCGCCTTATGGGCATCCCAGGCCGAACCCCGGCGAGGCCTGCCACGCTTTCTAACCATTGAAACCGGGTGGTGAATGCAAGTGCCAAGAAGATGCAGCACAAGACTGTAAGTCCCAGACGAGAGCGGTAGCTAGTGCGAAGCGCGAGCAAGCCGTCTCAGTCGAGTCTTACACGAAAACGAAAAGCCCTGGAAAGACTCATCAGAGTGCAGAGCAAAGATGGTGAACGTCCAAGCGAAGAGCGTAGCAATCCCGTTTTGCCCGGGCTCAAAATAAAACCCATAACTAGACACCAGCATCATCCGTCCTTCCATATCCTTTTCCAATCTAAACTCGCGAGGGGTGTAAATGGTCGCGCGAGGGAGCCTTGCCTTCGTATGGTCTCTGCTATGGCCATCCACCATCGTTAATGCTGAAGTGTGGGTGGCAGCCATCAGCAGTTAAACCCGAACTTAATGCATGTCCCGGTGTCACCGCCTCGGTGCCTCGTGTCACCCCATCCGGGGTCAAAACAAATAAGTCTATTGAACATAATGAAATCCATGTATTTTATTAACCCCACTAGAATCATTAACCTGTTGGGTGGCATGTGTCTCAACTCTTTACTAATAACTTCTAGAAACATTTCACTACTTATCTTGCAATGCAAACCTTTGTTAATAATGACTAAAGACATTGTGCCCTTGAGAAAATTGCAAAGAAATCCTTTTTCCCTGGTTCTATAATCTTCTTTACTAAAGGTATCGCACTTGATCGATGGTTCTATGCTTCTCTAAATTATCAAAATATATATCTTTATAATTTTAATTATGCACATTTCTTTTGCACTAAATTACACATGAACTATTAACTATATTATGTACCAAATTATATGTATTTTCTTTCTTATTTCTCTAACTCTTTTTATTATCAAAAAATCTCTATCTTGCCAAGATGTTGTACAAGGTTTCACCATTAAACAATCGTATGTTTGCTTCATTCCTTTCTCAAAGTAAGCATATTTTATGTCTTCATATGATTTTCAAATGTGCTAATGTAGTTTATCTACTTTATTCTATATAGTCTTCTTATTCTATTGCATAGCTTATGTAATGTGAATCTAACAAGGGTAGAGTTAAATATGAAACTTCACATGCACCTTAAGGTTTTCTTGGTGGCCATATTCTTTTCAATTATCTCAAGTCTCTTTATTATTAGAAATTAGTTTTACTATAGT
>SNQJ01S0012643.1:61009-94498 GCA_010110895.2 Picea sitchensis
AAGTCAGATCATGCTCTTCTAGAAGGGCTACTTTAGCCACTCCCTATTCTAGAGCAGAAATGGGAGAGTATATCTATGGACTTCATCAGCGGTCTACCCAAGGTCCAGGGTAAGGACTGTATCTATGTAGTGGTCAACAGATTGACCAAGTTTTCTCACTTCTACGCCATACTGACAGAGTACAGCACAGTTCAGGTAGCTAGGATTTTCTTCAGGGAGGTCTTTAGACTTCATGGGTTGCCAAAGAACATTGTCAGTGTCAGGGACAGTCGATTCATAGGGACATTTTGGAGAGAGTTGTTTCGGTTGGTGGGGACAGAGTTGACACCTAGCACCAGCTATCACCCTCAAATAGATGGGCAGACTGAGATTGTCAACAAGTGGGTTGAAGGGTATTTGAGGAACTATGTAGAAGGACAACAGAGAACGTGGGTAAAGTGGTTATATTTAGAGGAACATTGCTACAACACCACCTTCCACATGTCCATTGGTATGACACTCTTCCGAGCATTGTACGGATATGATGCTCCCACTTTGGTAGACTTGGTCTTCAGGGAGAGAAGAGCTCCCAAGGCCAAGGATTGGATAATAGAGAGTCAGGAGATTCTCAAATTGTTGAAAGAGAACTTGCAGACGGCACAAAACCGACATAAGATAAGCGCGGACAGGCACAAGATAGAGCACAGATTTGAGATTGGAGATTTGGTTTTCTTGAGACTCCAACCCTACAGACAGTCATCTCTGAAGAAGAGTGGAGCCAAGAAGCTCAAGCCCAGATTTTATGGTCCTTACAGGATCATGCGCTGAGTAGGCGAGGTTGCTTATGAGCTAGAGCTTCTAGAGGGGAGCAAGATTCATAACGTATTCCACATGTCTTGCCTCAAAAAGGAAGTGAGAAAATTCATTAACACATCAGAGGAGCTTCCCCCGTTGGATGAGGAGGGACAGTTGGAGTTAGTTCTAGAGGAGGTTTTGGAGTTTCGGGAGTGGAAACTAAGGAGCAGGGTCATCAGAGAGTGTTTGATCAGATGGAGAAGGCTTCCAGTAGAGGATGCTACTTGGGAGAGTGACTAGGTGTTGCAGTACCCTGTACTGGTATTGCTTGAGGACAAGCAATTTCGGTAAGGGAGGACTGTAATGTCCCTTTCCAAATAGGAGCTCCAGAAAAGGAGGCTTAATGGTCTAAACCACACTGTTCGACTATAGCCAGGGCCAAAGAGGGGTAAACAGGGATACTAGAGGTCACTCTAGTCACAGGTGTTATATTTGGAAAGTGACATTGAGCTAACAAGGGTTAACAACGCTTTTAAGTCATTATGAGATAAAAATAGAAGTCAACAGTGAATTAGGGTTTCAGCAGTGATTTAGGGTTTTGGAAGTCAACAGTGAATTAGGGTTTCAACATGATTTAGGGTTTTGGAAAGCTATAAAGGAAGGGTCAACGACCTAATTCATCATTATGCAGATTATGACTTGTCATTGAGGAGAAGAGGCGCATCTCAGGAGAGATAGTTCAGTGTATTCCAGGAGGAAGACACCAGTTGGCTGATTTAGGTGTTGAAAGACACACCCTAGTCACCGGGAAGATCATCCAGGTCTTCCATCATTCTTCATTGATTCTGCAATGCTCCCATATTCCGGGTATTATATTTTAGTTGCTTATTTGTATTCCGACTAAGATCCTTTTGTCTTTTGATCTAGCCGAGTGTTGTTATTTTATTCAGCCACAGTTGCTTATTTTCCTACTAAGATCCTTTGTATGTTGATCTAGTAAAGTATTGTCAGTTATTCAGCCGCATTCGACCATTTTGTAATCCATAGAGATATCATAATACAAACTTGTAGTCCTTTGTCGCATTTATTATTTGTATGATCATTTATATGTTGTAAACCTTTGATCCTACACACACATTAGAAGCGTTTCCTAGACTAGCCAAGTCAGGAACATTACACTGCACATCAAAATTATATTAGATTCTTGATTGATAAGTTAGGATTTCTTCAAGGCTAGAATCTATGTTTGTAATTCAAAGTGGGTCGATGCAAATTAGGGATATACCATTTTTTTAACTACATTTGAGAAAAAAAAATTCTTGACATACAATCATAGAGATTGATCTTTAGGCATATAGTAAGAGGCCCTAAAATTCTTCGATCCTTTTATCACAAAATCAATGCCAACACTACTTTGAATAATGTCTTTTATAGGCTAGTTGCATTGTATTCTTTCCTTTCCTTTTTGCAAAATCAGAGAAAGTAGTAGTCAAGAATGTTTTTTATATTTTCCTCCCAACAAAGGTTTTTTTTTCATGTAAGCATTCAATTTGCTTCATGTGTGATTAATAAATTTTGGTTTAGTTGTAAGTTTCCATCTATTGTTCATGATTTCATTCCATGACATTTTCTTTGATTTAAGGGGTCCCACCTTTGTTTAATTTCATTCTTAGTTGGAGAATATGTGGGCCTTCTTTCATATATCAATTGGGAACCTTCTTCAATATGTTGGTCCAAAGGAAAGACACGTAGCTCCCTCTAATTGGGTATGTTCTATTTTACACACTGAAGTCATTTTTTTTTGTTTTCTTTTGTTTTGAAAGTGCTTACTCGAAGAGAACCATTACATTTGGCCCAATCTCATTACATTACAGGTTTAGTCTCATTTCTCTACTTTTCCATTTTAATGTGTTGTTTTAGCCATTCTTTTTAGTTTTTCTTTTATGAAATGGAAGAAGATTTTAAATCCTATTTATAATAGTTGAACTAATGCGAAGATTTGGAATCTTGACGAATCTTATCATAGCACATCTCAATTCATTTTGATAGAGATTATTTATATTTTGTACTACTACTAGAGAAAATTGTTTGAAGTAATGCAACTTATATAATATAATATGTAATACTCTTCCTAAAGAGCATACACAATTTTCTCTAATTTCCTAGATTTATCCTATACAATGAGAATTTCAATGAATTATTTAATTATTTAGCCACTTTAGGTGCAGGTCCGGTCTTACTATCTTACCAACTAGATGTTTAAGAAGGTTTTCATTTGTTCTCCATTAAGAGATACTAGGTTGGTAGCATGATGGCTTTCAAGAGGATACAATTTCAAGTTCTAT
The DNA here is from genome assembly GCA_010110895.2 of Picea sitchensis. Classification (NCBI taxonomy): domain Eukaryota; kingdom Viridiplantae; phylum Streptophyta; class Pinopsida; order Pinales; family Pinaceae; genus Picea; species Picea sitchensis. Next base: position 64,129 of record SNQJ01S0012643.1, read on the forward strand.
ATTAGTTCCTTAGATCCTTTTTTTTCATAGGTACGGGCATTGTAATAGACGAATTGTATTCCTATAATGGAAAATAAGAGTTATTTAAGATATTTTTTCTCTAACAGCTAAAAATTCATGTTTATAATGGTCTCTAGGAGGTATTGTTGTGGATTGTTCGTTCTAAGTTAAATTGCAATGGAAATAAGATGTGTGTTGCATTGATTTGTCATTTTAATGTGTTTTTTTAGAGTAACCAACCTTTAAACGACACATCTAGCCAATATTTTTAGTTTTTCACTTGTGAAATGGAAGAAAAATTCGAATCATCTTCTAATAGTTGAACTAAATGAAAAGATTTTGAATCTTCAGGAGTCTCATCATAGCACATCTCAATCCATTTTGATAGATATTATTTAGGTTTTGTACTACTACTACAAAAAATTATTTGAAGTGATGAAACTTTTTTTTTTATATAATATGGAACACTCTTCCTAAAGTGCACGCATAATTTTCTCCAATTGCCTAGTTGTATCTTATATAGTGAGGAGTCCAATGACTTGTTTAACTATTTAGCTTCATCAATGCAGCATTTAGTCAAATTTATGTTATTATGACATGTCATTCAATGTGTAGTCACCCTTGATTCAACTTGAGTTGTTTAGGGGAAAAAATAACAAATCCTTTCCTGGGAATTGATTTAGGAATCTCATTGCATCATGCCTCATTTGTTTTGACATGGATTATTTAGGTTTTTCATTATAGCTAAAGAAAATTATTTGAAGTAATATAACTTATGTGATATATAATACGAAATATTCTTCTTAAAGGGCGTGCACATTTTTCTTCATATAGTTTAGGAGTCTAATCACAACACATCAGAATTCACTTTTACAAAGATTATTTAGGTTTTTTGCTATTTCTAGAGAAATTTTTCTGAAGTAACAAAACTCTCCAATAGGATATGTACCTAAATCTGTGGGGTCTTGAACTGTTTCATGACAAATTGAATTGTATGTGCATGGGAAATATGTTCAAAAATAGGCATTGTTGAAATGGACTTTGTTGACACTTTTGTTGCTTGGGGTTAGCGGGATATTCATGTTCTTTCTTGGTGTTGATTAGAGGATCATTGTAGTGAAATCAAGACAAGATTCCTATTTGGAGAACAAGACAACCCACACAATGTCAACAACCAAATACTCATAGTTTTCTTATCCATTACCCTTAACTAGGTTATTATAATAGGTATAGGAATGGTAGTGTGGCATGTTCCCTTAATCCCTTAAATTTTCATTGCTAATGATTTTGTAGAGTACATTATTGAGGTTTGATTGTTGGTTTTCTATTATTTGTATCTATGGTTGCTACAGAAGAATGCTCTTAGACTCCTATGCCCAATTTTCTAATAGTATCTATGTAAAGATCTGGAGATTGGTACTAAAATGGTAGTGTGACATGTTCCCTTCATCCATTAAATTATCATTGTTACTAATTTTATAGAGTACATTAGTGAGATGTGATTTTTGGTTTGCTATTATTTGTATCTTTGGTTGCTAGAGAAGAATATTCTTACATTGTTGTACATAATTTTCTAATATCATCTATGTAAAGATATGGAAGTGGATGGTTTGAAACCCTCCTTAATAACCATCTGAATGTCAGTTCACATGGAGAGATATTAGCAAATGAAACAAGGAGGGAAAGATTTTCTTCCATCAAATGAATTCTTGATAAAGCATATAATATTCATTGGAATATAGTGCTTCTAATTTGTTGCTATAAGTAGTCTTTGGTAAATTTGAGTTACCATTTTTTGCATGTTATCAACTACTAGCTAAATGAGAATACAATTGAACATTCAAGGGGTCATTTTATTTCTTATCTACACCTTGTAGCATTATATTGACCTATTGTTATGATTTTCTCCTACTTTTTGTTGTTGCATTTGATTATAATCTAAAAAAAGAGAGATATATTTGAGTAGGGACTTTTTCTCGTAGTGGCATATGGGTGAAGTATATAAATAAATAAGAATCATGATTCCTTTAGTGTTGCTTATTTTGTGTTGTATTGGTTTATCCATTTCTACAACCTTTTCATAGGAGAAATTTGTTGGATTCTTAGAACTCTATGTTTGGAATTCATGAATGAATTTTGTTTTGTAAATGTATCAAGATAAAAGTTTCTTACACAAGGATATCATTTCTAAGAGTTGAATCTAGTGCCATTTTCTAGACTGTAGGATGTACCATAAGCTAATTATCAAATTATACATCTTTAGAAGGTAGTTTTTTGACAAACCATTTCATTTGTCTTGTCAATGTAAGTTGTAGGTAGAGGCAATTGCTCACAAGGAACATGCTCTCTGATCATGTGGTTTGTTGTTTTCAATTTATGATTTTGTTATTGTCTCAAGGTCAAGGAAACTTTTAAGGATCTATATTTATCTTAAAGTGTAGAAACCTTGATGAATCTTACAGTTTCCTAAAATCTTAACCATAAAATGTTTGGTAGTATATTTATTCAAATATTCAAATTTATAAGGATTTTATATAGTTTGTAGAAACTTTTGGTGATTTTTAGAGTAAAATACTTTTATCATGTAGATTTTAGGTTAATCATTTTAGAAAAAATGGAAATTAGAAAAAAAAAAATTGGAAAAAGCCATGGAAAATTAACCCATGGGAAACATTTAGCCCCTAAAATTTTCCTTGCTCAAGGTCCTTGTTCTATTCCTAGATGCTTTTTTATTGATACATGGGGTTTCATTCTCTAATTAAATGGTCACCTTAAAGATCTTTTTTTTCTTTCTAGAGGTCTTATAAGAACCCAACAAATAGTTCCAGTCAATGTTTTTTTCTTAATTAGATTTATGCCTTAAATTCAAACTTTGTGAGTGAGTTTTTATATGATTTACTAGAGTTTGCAAGGATTGAAAATATTGAATATACATAAATGATTTTCTACCTATTAACACACATACAAAGAGACTTGAGAGACAATTTTTCTAGGTAGAGGCATATCCTACATGATTCATAATTTATAGGATTCTAGATTTGATTTTTCATGTTTGAAATTGATATTTCTGGCTTAATCTGATGTTCTATATTTGAGTTTCCATACATTGTCGATGATGTATATCACTCCATCTGTTAAACACCTTTTTTCATTTTTCAGTTTTATACATCGGCTCTTTTATCAACATGTCTTTGCACACTTTGGAACAATTAGTAATTTATTACTTTGTTAATGTTTGTATATTGATATATGTTAGGAGCATTGTGGCCACTCCAACATAAACCTTTAGGAACCATGAAGCATTTCCATAATGATGATTGGTAGATGTTGGGAGCATCTTGATCGATATTAATATAACTAACCGTGAAATAAAGCACAAAGGGATTTGGTTTTACTTTGATAATTGGCTCATTAAAGAAGAGTTTTAGAGAGGATAAAGTGATGGGAAGCTATCACAAAGTCTAAAGTTTATAACTACATTCCCAATTTCCCTATTTATCTTTTAAGTAAATTCAAACTTCTTTACATATATCATCGCAAACAAGATGGGATAAAATGTATTAGATATTAGGGATCCTTTTAATAGTGTTTGAAAATCCTCGAAATGTGGTGAGGCTTGAGCTCTAAGGTTCTCGCTGCGCTTAGTTAGATCTTCCTCTCACAGGATTTCTCACTCTCCCTCGGGCATTTCAATCCCCTTCCGCCTGATCCCTGTCAAACAAATCTTGATCCACCAGTGGATACCATGTTATCTCCTTGGGGAGGGGCAGGGGACCCCTCCCTAAAATCCATAATTCCCATTGTTACTAGGAGAATCTCTTTATGGCTAGGGGTAAACCACAACAGAGGGAATGACACACATAAATCAACTCTAATCCCAAGTATTATACATAAATGAAATGCTAACAAGACAAGGCTAAGAGCCTACCTCATCTGGACGTTCAAAGAAGACCATCGTTGAGCACATGACCCAAAGCTTTATACCTCCAACTTGTCCTCAAAAACAAATATATGCAAGCATATGGTGATAATATATGATGTTAGCATATATATTAGAATAATCCATTAACATACATGAAAAATATTCCCATGGAATAATAATTCAAATATTTACAAGATATCAATTGGATGAGAAAATAATATTTCTATTAAAATAATCGGTAGAAGTAAATAGGTGACAAAATTTTGTAACGACACATATCAGAACTAAGAAACTAAGTCCCTCCAGTTGGGCCTCCACCACTTCAATCCTCCACCAAAGGAAGGCTCTTATATAGGAGTCAATGAGGTTCTCCATCACAAAGAAGGAAGAGCTTGGGGGTTGAACAAAAGGAGTTCATACTTTCAAGGACAAAGGGATGCATACTCAATATGAAGTGAAATTTCTCCAGAGTGTCTTTTCTCTCAAATTTGAATTGTTGAATCCCCTAAGGCCTAGATATGGCTCAATTGATATCCTTCAAAATGGAACTAAAGGGCAGAGTCGGAGCGTTTCCAGTATATGGAAGATAAAGAATCATGGATCTCGGGACATGGAATGGAAACCCTACATATTTTTTAATTTTGAGCACCAAACCCGATGTACGTGGGTTGTAGTGGAGAAACATGCATATACACTTGTTGTATAACTCATAGGGTGCATATATGTGGAAAAATGGCATTTTTTCTATAGAATGAACAAAAAAGGGGACTTCAAGTCTACAAAGGGTAATGGAAGGCCATCTAATAAAGTTGGATGGAGTGAGGAAATTTGATTTGTAACACCCACCACGATGATGACAAATACAGACAAACTCATGGAAAATTATGACGGAGCGAATGAGATCCCAATGATGGATGGTTCAAGCGCAAAAGAAACATCACAGGCCCCATGGGAGGAGGACGATCCAGGAAAATCCAAAAGCAAAAACACATGCATTGCCAAGACAAACGACAAACCAAGGATAGAGTTTCCCCCAGTGAGAATAAATGCCAGGGTTCAACATATGAGAGATCATTCTCTCATAGGAAAATTCACCAGGATACAGCCCACTGAAAAATCCCTTATGGGTTGGATTGCTACCAAATGGAAGCCAAAATCCCATTTTGACATCTAGCTAGGATCCAAGGGCTTCTTCACTATCATCTTTTCTAGGTTGGAAGATAAGCATAGAATAATGGATGGAGACGCCTACTTCTTCAATTATACAGGCCTCTACCTTCATAATTGGGTAGAAAGGTTTAACCCCGATAAAGAATATTTCACATGGGCTCCAATGTGGATCTGACTGTACTCCCTCCCATGGGTTCAATGGGATGAGGAAACACTTAGGGACATAGGTAACCTTCTAGGAAACTTTGTCAAAATTTTAGATCAAACAAGGATCAACAAATACACATCCTATTCTAGGATTTGTGTTTACATGCATATTGTAAAGGCACTTCCAGACACTGTTTTCCTTGTGCATGAGGATATGGAATGGATACAGTTAGTCAATTATGAGCAAGCTAATTTCCACTGTATAAAATGCCATGAATATGGGAATCTCTTCAGAGATTTTCCAAAGAAAAAATCGGTACATGATCCAAAGAAATCAGACATCACAAACAAGGATGGATTCAGGAAAGTAGCCAACAAACATTGTTAGAATAACAAGTCCCCAACAGTAGGAAAACCAAACCATACCCCAATGGACAACAACTTCAACACTTTGTTCGATCAGCAGGAAGAAATCAACGCGACCAATACAGAGGAGCAACTAAAACCTAAAAGACAACATCTAGAACCAACGCAAGATCATGAACAAATCTTAGATCAAGGAATGAACAACAAAAAACTCAAAGAATATTCAATTCCCACAAACTATACCTCTCATGATGCTCCCTATGAAAACTCAAACCAGGAACTCGACGTGCTCATCGATAAGGAAATGATTGATCTATATCTATTAAATCTTGACCTCCTTGGGTTGGAAGATGCATGTCGATGTCATTCCTTCAATGTCATCCCTCCCACATAGATTTATATACTTAGAGAGGCTTTTTACAAATCCAGAGCCTGATCCAAAGTAGGCATTCAGAACATCCAAACTAGGCATTCAGAACATAGCACAAAAAGAACAAAAAAATACAGTAAAGGACATAAAAAAGTGAGGCCGCAAAAGATATATTGAATGAATCAACACTCTAGGCACCAGGCTAGTTGAATCAGGGAAATATGCCCAACGAACAAATTTTTTCCCTTCCCACACTCCTAGTTCCCAATGAAGTTCATCTCATGGAATGTTCGGGGCATCAATGGCCCCACCAAGCACAAAGTTATCTGCAGGAAAATCCCACAATCATAATGATCCAAAACAAAGTGTAACAACAACACTCTAGAGACCTTAATATCTCGTCTCTAGAAAGGCATCAAAAAAGCATCGGTAGACGTAGTAGGAGCTTCAACTTGGAAATCATCTGGAACCTTTTAGAGATAACCCTCAATGACTTTCTCACTACCAAACATACACTCTCGACCTCCTTCCACCTTTCAGATACAATTATTCATGGAAATATTACAAATTTTTACGACCCTCAAATGCCAGATCAAAAAATAAAAATGCTAGAATACTTGGATTGGTACAAGCAACTCCCCCCTTGGCATCCTTGTATTTTGGGAGGTGACTTCAACCTAATTACGACCCTTCAAGATAAAATGGGAGGACACATATATCTGACTCAGGAGGACATTCGCTTCAAATAATTTATTGAGAACAATCACATGATCGATATGGAAAACTCTAATGGGATCTTCACCTGGAACAATAAGAGAAGCCACTCAAATCAAATAGCTTCATGTCTAGATCATTTCCTCATTTCTTAAGATATAGCTACTTTGGACGATGATCTGGTTGCATCCATTCTTCCATCATCATTATTTTACCATTGGCCCATATGCCTCTTATGGCACAAAAGAGGAATTCCCATGCAAATGCCCTTCAGATTTGAGAAGTTTTGGATTTCCCACCCAGACTTCATGAAAATGGTCAAGGATTGGTGGTCCAACATGATGATTACAGGAGGCTCAAAAATGTATTTCCTCTAGCAAAATCTCAAGCAACTGAAACACAATCTCAAAAAGTGTAACAAGGGTACTTTTGGAAACATCTTCACAGCCAAAACCATTTTGGATTAGGAAATGGAGAAGCTCCAGCTATAGATTATCAATGAAGTCTGATCATATTAGTGCATGAAAAAGGGGGGAAACTCCAATCATAGATTGAATAGAATTGTAGACAAGAGGAAACTCTATCGAAGAAAAAATCAAGAATTTCTTGGCTAAAAGAAGGGGAACACAATACTTCCTTCTTCCACCATTCTGCCATTCATCATAGAATGCACAATCAAATAGCCTCCCTTAGAAAATCAGATGGCACGAGATTAGAGACACACTAGTAAATCGAGCAGTAACTCATCTCCTTCTGGATAGATAAGAAGCAATAAATCAGGTGGCCAGCCACATCCCCCACCTAATAATGGATGATCAAAATTATACCTCTATGCATCAAATAACTCTAAGGAAGTGAAAACTATTTCCACCCAAATGGAAGAAGGGAAAGCCCCGGGGATATATGGATTCACAATCAATTTCTTCCATCACTGCTGAGATATTCTTAGGATTGAAGTCTGGGAAATGGTCAAGGAATACCAAAGGAAAAAATGGGTGCTTCCAGATATCAATGCGACTTTCCTCACACTGATCTTGAAGGAAGATAATGCGGCCATGAAAAGTAAGTATAGACCTATCTCCCTCTATAATGTGACTTTTAAAATTATCTCTAAAGTCATTGTAAACTGCCTCAAGCCTCTCCTTCCTCTGCTCATCTCTTTAGAACAAGGAGGCTATGTAGAAGGAAGAAAAATACTGGATGGCATCATTTTATCTCATGAAGTTTTCCATTTGTTAAAAAATACCAAGAAACCTTACATGCTTCTCAAACTGGACCTCTCCAAGGATTTCGAAACTTAGCTGGGAATTCATTGAAAAAGTCGTACTAGCCTTCGGCTTTAGCCTCACCTAGACCCATTGGATCTTATATTTAATATCCTCCACTTTTTTTTCATCTTGGTCAATGGTTCTCCATTAGCCACCTTATCCCCTTCCATAGAAATTCGTCAAGGGGACCCCCTATCCACTTTCCTTTTCATCCTCACGACCGAAGGATTAGGTTGGATGATAAAAAACACTCACTCCAATGGTATCCTTAAAGGATTAGCCTTGCAAAATAGTCCCCCACTGTCTCACCAACAATTCGTAGATGATAATATTCTCATGGGCCAACCCTCTGTCCAAGAGGCTCGTGCCTTTCATCAAATTCTGACCATTTTTTATGAATCCTCCATAACCTCCATAAACCTAGAAATATCTTAGATATGTTTATTCAACGTGCCTATCATAATTTAGAGTAACATCACTAGAATCATGGGCTTCTTCATTTCCTCCCTCCCTACCAAATACCTTGGAGTTGCCTTAACTGACTCAACTATAAAGCACTCATCCTAGTGAGAACTTCTTGACAAACTTGAAAAAAATATCTCTTTTTAGACCTTCATATCCCTTAATATTGTGGGGCATCTAATTCTCATCAAAGTCACTCTGCAATACATGCCTCTCTATCTCTTATTTGTTTTAGCTACCCCTAAATTGGTTCTTAAAGCCATAATATCCCTCCAAAGAACCTTTCTCTAGGACGAAGACAAAATCACTTCAAATAGGCTCTAGTCAAATGGGACAATGTTTGTCTTCCAAATTCCATTAAAGGCCTCGACCTTCACAATCCAGCTAAAAATAACAAGAACCTCAATGCCAAAACCTAGTGAAATTGGTTCTCCAAAAACTCCAATCCATGGGCCCAATTGTGGAACAACAAATATGCTATGAATTGGAATCTGCAGGATCTCTTACACTACAATTTGGAGGTGCAAGGCTCCCTTATATGGAATGTTGTGAACCTTCAAAGAGATTTAGTACAAAAACATAGTTTCTGGGAAATTTGCAATGGAGCCTCAGCGCATTTCTAGACTGAATCATGGAAGAACTACCACATTTAGCATGTCTTTTCCATCTACCTCATCTTTAGGCCTTCATTCAAAACTTGGATCATCGATCGGTCGACTATTTTTGGGCAATGAATATTCATCGGGATTTTTCACACCTAGAAAACAACAAGATATTGGCAACCAGATTGGCAAGGCGAATCCTCAGAAGAGGTGTGGGAGGAAATCCAAAATCCCCGAATGTGTAATTTGCAAGGTTCGGATATCGTAAGATGGGGATACAAGCCAAAAGGAATTTTTTCGGTTAAGGAGGCTTACCACTTATCCATTCATGCCCCAACTAATCTATGCGGCCCCATCTAGGAAAAAATATGGGACATGAAATCCTAGACAAAAGTCACCACCTTCCATTGGCTCATCATCCATAGGCGCATCCTCACCTGGGATAACATTATCAAACATGGCTTCTCTCGACCCTCTTGTTGTGTTCTCTACCATAATCACTTGTATACGATTGATCATCTCCTTGATTCCTTCCCTTTCTCAAATTGGTTCTGGGACAAAATTGCAATCTTATGAAGGAGAACCAATTGAGTTCATGGTGATGTTGTGCATATTATCAAAAGCTAGGAGGAGTCTGCCTTCCAAAACTCCCTCCTCAATATCTTATGGAAGCCGGTTCCAGGATTTATGGTGTGGGAAATTTGGAAGGAGAGAAACCAAAGAATATTTGATGATCACTACAAATCAAATGACTTGGTTTGGACCACCTTCCGAAATCACATCCTTGAGACCTTACTTCTCCAACCATAGTCAGAGAAGGATCTTCAAGCCCATCAAACAGAGACAATCATCTTGAAGAATTGGAATATCTTGCCTCCTTCTGAGTAGGCACCTTCCACCCGTAGACTCCCCTTTCCCACTAGTTTTGAAGTTTGGAGCTGTCCACCGATGGGATTCTTTAAACTCAATTTTGATGAGGCCTAAAAGGGAAATCCTAGGCCTACAAGTTACATAGGGGTATTCAGGAATAGCTCTTTATCAATCTCTCAAACATTTTTTGGAGCCTTGGGCCTGGATAGTAACAACGTTGTCAAACTAGCATCCCTCATCTATGGAATCCAAATTGATAACAAATGGAATCTCTTCCCCTTCATTGCAGAAGGAGAGTCATGACTAATAATCTCTCTTTCTATTTGTACTCAGAATGGCTCTCAAGTAACCAATCTCTCACCAAGTTGGAGGCTTGACTACAGTTTACATCAGCTGGTGAATCTTCTACCTCACTCGAGAGAAATCACCTTCCAACACGTCAAGAGGAAATCCAATGCCATTAATGATAGACTCATGAACAAAGGGGTATCTAGAAACTACCCCTTTCAATACTTGGACTTTGACTCTCTGCTCCTCAACATTCTTAGGCAGGATTTTTCCCAGCTCGCCTCTAAAGACCGCGTTGACCTGGATGCGGGTACCACACATCCCATCAAGCCACATGATGAACGCATAACGAAGGATCCATATAGACTCCATGTGAAGTCCCCATGAACCCCATATCATGCACATTAAAACATGGAGTTTCTCGAGGCATGACCATTTAATTCCCTGGCCTTTCGACCTCAGCTCCGAGTTTTCTCTGGTATGCCAGCAATTGTTTCAAGCTCCTAGATTTTATGGACTCTAGATCCGTAGGGAAGGAAACATTCCTATATCATATACTTATGGACAAACGATGGTCTAGATTTGTCTACTTTGAACATTAGCCAATTTCATTTGGACTCCTATGAGGTGAGACCTTCGAGCATATGTCGTGTTTTTCTTTGTTTTACTCACTCTGAATTCTTATTTTCAGTCCCATAGGTGGGGAACCTTGTCTTGGTGTTGAGGAGAAGCATTCCCAGGAATAAAACCATATGTGAGCCTTCATACTCCAACATTCCTTGATGCCCGAGAGCCACTCCAAAGTAGGGAGAGATGCTAGAGGCAACGTTGAAAGGTAGAGGTATTTATAGTCTGAGGGGGAAGGTTATGCAGACTCTGTACCCAACCAAATTCACAACATACTATAATATTGGGAAGCATAGGTGGTGGATCAACACCATGCAATCCAACGGGCTCGTGAGCACAAAAATCACTACTGGTCTGTAAAGAACTTGTTGGACCAAGTCTTGATGTGCACTTATGGCATCATGATAGATAGTGACTCCACTCCATCGTCCTCACCAGTCATTGGCACTACTTCCTATTAACCTCTTCCAGAAGCTATGGAACCTCCTACTCAAAAAATAATGGAACCACTCTCAGCTCAAGGAAAGGTGCGGGAAGCGGAAGGCATTGGGAACATTATCCAACCTCTGATGAAGCACGTCTCACACAAAGACCGGGTATTTTCCTCTCCATCGCTCAATATGCTTGGCCACCCTCCCAAGGAAATTCAGAACAACTCATGGAGTGGAGGATCTTATGGTTGTTCGGTAATTGAAAACAACCCTGATGAAACAGTTTCCAACTGTCCTTGGAATTAGCTCTAGTTTTTGTGTCTTATGTTTCTCCTATGTTTTGTTTTTTGTTTTATTGAGTTCTTGAGTTAGAAAACACAACTCATGTTTTTTTTTATATACTATTTTCCTGGTTTCCCTTGCATGGGAAATATTTTTTATAGAAAATTATATGTTTGTTTCCCTTGTATGGGAAGGTTTTTCTTTGGGTTTACAGTTTTACCTTTTGTTGGTCAAGAATGGGGGCTCTCTACTCAAAGGCCACCTTGAATTTTCAGATTTCTCATACATGTAATCCTTTTGTATATTAATGAATTTTAGTGTTCTGGAATTTCTTAAAAAAAAATAGTGTTTGATCGTCCCAAATAGTTTTGGTATGAAGAAACTTACAAACATTTAAAGGAGTACATTCTAAATGTAATTTATGATCATATTTATACATAGAAAAGAAAAAAGGAAATTTGCCAACCTATATAATCAACATATTATATTACTATGTATAAAGAAGTGGGTTGCCTAGGGCATATCACCTGAGGCCCCACGTGACATGTGGTCTTTGTCTAACGAGGAAAAGTGATGCAGAGGCATGACCGTCGTCATTTAATGAGGCAATGTGGAGGACGAATCAGGATCCAACACAATGCACTTAACTAGTTCAAATTCCAAGGAGGGTGCATCACTTTAAATTTTGAAAACTTTGAAATTAAATATCCCATGAGATCTTGAAGCTAGATCCATTGTATGTGCTCCAAGAGATTGTTATTGCCTTTAATGTCTGTAGGATTGTACATATTTTTAGCATCAACTCATATCTGGATTATAATTATTCATTTATTGTAATAATCCTAGTGGTAGGATGATTTTAATTGTGATATGAAATCACTATAATAGTCTGGAGGGAAGGCTCAAGAATCCCCTTCATGTATAAATCAATGTAATCTATGCTCAGCAAGAGGTTGTTGAAAGAAAAGGCTGGAACTTGTTGTTATTTTTGGTTGTTGAAGATTGTTGAAATACTTGTAAATACTAGTTGAAGCAATATAGTAGAGGGAGAATTGCTTTCAATTTCTAAGATTGCTTGTCTTTGAGTAATTGGGTGAATGCTATATTATTTATCTCTATGTTTGTGTGTGTGTGAATCTAAATGGTTGGTTGAAGGAATCCTTAATGTTAATTTGAGTTTCAATTGTTTCTCTTCTGAAATCTTGATGCAAGGAGTGCAAGTTCCCATGCAAGGAGTGCAAAGGCCGAACCATCTACAGGTTCAAATAGCTCAGGAGAGATAGCATAAGTTTACGCAAAGCAAGTGCAAGGAGTGTTCCTATACTCACAGGATTATAAAATCTTAGAGGGGAGACTAGTGCAAAGAGTGCACAGAGTCGATACGTCATTAAGTGTTGATAGAAGCTCAGAGGAGAGATAGCACAAGGAGTGACTAGGTGAATTTTTCAAGTTCCAAGCTCCGAGGAGAGATAGCGCAAGGAGTGCGCAAGTGAATTGTTTTAAGTCCCAAGCTCAAATGGGAAGCGCAAATTGCGTGCTAAGGTTCGAGTCCTTTAAGTGAAAAAGCTCAAGGAGGGATAGCGAGAGTAAGTCCTCAAGAGAAGAAATCTCTTTTTTTTTAGGTGAGTGGAAGAGATCTATTTGGGAGATATCATAATCCCTCATATCCGTTGGATGAAAGAGAAAGAGCATGGCTGTTAAAACCCCAAGTGCTTCAGACTTTGTTGCTCCGACAGTTTTTTTTAAGTTGTTCTAAGTGAGGAAAAATCCCTGAAGTCCCGAAGTGAATCTACATTGTAGATCACTAGGAGAGTGTGAGCCATTGGATCCCTGTGTGGTTCGGTGATTCTATAATACATGAGAAATTGGTTGTTGTTGCACGGAGTAGAGAATTCCCCGAAGTCCCGAATTCTGGAGTAAATCCTGACTATCATTTGTTGGGTACACATGTCTGTAGATTTCTCAGTATTTAGAATTCGACTATCCGGAAGGTTGTGGGTGAAAGTTGCTTTGGTGTGAAAAGTCTCTAAGCCCAGAGTCAATCCTGACCGTTTGTTGACGGGTAAAAAAGGACCGACAAATTTGTGGATTTCGGCCCTTCGCTAGTTCAGAGGTATTGTGTGTTGGAGTCACAAAATGTCTCAAAGCCTAATGCCCCATAGTTCCTTTTAGTCGTAGATCATGGATAGGAGTGTGGATTGTTGATCCATGAACTCTTCGAAAGTTCTCTAGTTCGGTTGTTCCGGAGAATTGGAGTGTTCTATTGGTAAATATTCTGAAGCCCCGAAGTTCTGGAGGGCTGAAGTTAGTGCTTTCCAAATTTTAAGCCCAAGGTTTTAGGCCCGATGTCACATGCATGAATCCAATGGAGTAAGAAGACCCTCATGAACATGAATTTTCACGCAGTGAGAGAAGAAAATTCATGTGGTAAGAATTCTAAGGGCTCTTTGAGGACCCGAGAGCCACTTCAACTTCTATGTAATTCGATCCTAGACCGGGAGGTCATGCGAGCCCTAGGGGTGGTTTGCATCAGCAAGACAGAATTGGGGAGAATGTTGGTACCAGGTTTGTGAAGGCTAAGGAAGAGTTACATGTCAGTATTACATTGCAACATGTCAACTATAGGTTATAGGTATGCTTATGTGATTATCTCTTATTCTTGGTGATGGTATGTACATGCTTGAGAGGCATGTCTTGTTGATGCATGGTACATATTGGTGATAGTGGTATGGTACATTGACTAGTAATACATCTTTGTTGTATTGGTAGCTTGGTATTTGGTTTGGTTACATGGTGATGATACTATGGTAAATGCTTCAGGCTTATTCTTGGAATACTCTTGAAGAATTGGTAGATGGTGTATGGTTTGCATTGATATTGATACATTGTTGAGGATTAAACTTGGTATATGATAGCATATGTATGAGATACATCTCTTGGTGATGTTGGTAGTTGGTTGAGGTACACCATTGATGGTACTTCCTTGATATATCCTATTTGTTGGACATGGTGTTCGGATTGATGTCAAAGGAGACCAATATAGTCAATATTGGACATAGTGTATGTTGTTGGAATTGATGGAAAGAGGATAAATATGGTCATCGAGAACTTGATTAATGTTTATGTATTCATATCAATATCCTAGAAATTGTTTGTGTTGAATTATGTTACTGGCATCCATTCACAAAAGAAGCAATTGAATAGAAGTGAAGGTCTTGTCCACTCCATGAAGATATCATTGGAAGACCTTTACAATGGAACCTCAAAAAGAAGTTATTGTGCTCTAAATATAAGAAGAAAGGGTCAAATCTGGTGCTTCAATAGAATACAGCAGGTGTCAAAGATCTCGTATAAAAATATCATCAATTTTCCTCCAAAGAACCTCTTGTACCACCCACATCGCACATTTTCTAGGGAAACTGTCTGAGGGTCGGTTACTTGGGATTGTTCGACACAAAACCCATGTTGTAGAATTTTTAAAATCCATTTCTATCGCTCCATAATATTCGTACAAAAATCATGGTTTGATTCATATGCTTTTTAAAATTAAAATCAATTAATAAACAAAAAAGTCCTCATTTGTGTTAATTAAATGAAGAGGTGCAATGTTTTATTATTAAAAAGACACATTGGTTCATTTGTTGATTTACAAAAGGACACATTGTTTCAGTATCATATACCACTTGAAAGACTATTAAATAGAGAAAAATGGTAAGAAGGAAAGTGTCTCTGCAGTCTACATCAGAATATCAAAAGGAGAAAAGTCCAAGAAAGAAACTGTAAACATTTTATGCAGTAAGGGTGGTAGGGAGGAGCTCGGGAGGATTGAATTCCTTGGTAGGTTAAAGCTTGTTTCACAAGGGAGTTGATGCTTTCTAGAGTTGGTGCTCTGAAACAAGGGAGTTGGTGCTTCCTAGAGTTGTTTCTCTAAAACCAAGGGATTGGTGTCTCCTTGAGTTGGTGCTCAGAAAAAGAGAGATTGGTGTTTCTCACACAATTGTAACTTTTACTTATTATTGTTATATATAAATTTATGTATTCATTAAATTTTTGTTGATCAATTGTTATGATTAATTAATTTGTTAATTAATAATTGTTAAACTTTTAAAAGAAGAAGCAATATTGATTCACCCCCCTCTCAACATTGGAAATTATTTCAACAACTGGTATCACAGAAAGTGCGTTCACCACAATTTAACCACTGGAAGGTATATTCTTAATAGATCAAATGGATCAACAAGAAGGAATGTCCTCAAACTGAGCACCACTGTTTAAAGGAAATGAGTATGTTTTCTATAGTATAAGAATGAAAAGCTATTTGATGGCCCTTGGCTATGATTTCTGGAAATATGTTGAAAATGGTTACACTTCTCCATATACTCCACATATTGATATTGTTGCAAATAATATCTGCAATGATAATTCAAGAGTTGTTAATGCTATTCTTGAAGGATTAACAAATCCTATATTTGTAAAAATGATGCACTGTAAATCAACAAAGGAAATTTGGGATAAACTGAATATCTTTTATGAAGGAGATGGAAATGTCAAGCAAGATAAACTTCAAACACACAGAGGGAAATTTGAGATTCTGAAGATGAAAGAGGAAGAAAAAAATGCAGAATATTTTCAAAGAGTGGACGAATCAGTCAATTCAATCATAGCATTGGGAGAAGAGATAAAAGACAATATTATTGTCCAAACGGTGTTGATATCATTACCAATGAGATATGATTCCAAGGTATATACCTTGGAAGATTGAGAAGACCTTGACAACCTTACAATGGATGAACTTCATGGGATTTTTATAGCATATGAAATGAGATCCGGGCAAGAAAAATCATAAAAAAGGGAAAGAACCTTCAAAGCATCAAAAGAAACAAGGAACCATAAGCATGTGCCAACTTAAAATCACTCAGATATATCAGATGAAGAAGAGGCCAAATTTATAAGAAAACTCGAGAAATGGTCTGGAAAATACAAAGCGAAGTTACCTTTCAAATGCTTCAATTGTGGAAAAATTGGACACTTTGCTAACAAATGTCCCTATCTAAAACAAGAAGATAATGATGATGAAGAAGCTTACAATCAGAAAGACCATAAAAATGGAAAAACCAAAAACAAAAAGAAGAAGACCTTTTACACCAAAGAGGATAATAGTTCATCTGAAGAATGAAGAACACACCACCCACACTAAGAGGGGGGGGTGAATTAGTGTGTGGACTATTCTAACTTTTTCTTCTTTCAAATTACTAGTTAAAACGTAATTGAAAATATTAATAACAATTAAATCATAATCACAATGGACACAGAGACACCAAATGTTTGTATAAGCTTTTGTATAATTGATATGAACATAGTATTTTCAATATATGTGAAATAGGATTTTCTTTTAGCACCAACTAATTGCTTCAGCACCAACTCCTCAGAGAGCACCAACTCTTGGCCAAGACTCAGCTTGTTGATAGAACCCAGTCTATCCAACTAGAGTTTATTCAACTCCAGTAGTAGTGATCCATTATAGAATCAATTCTATCTTATGATCAGAGGTATATCATAAGACACTCATCACCGCATTTCATCTTCTCTGTAATTCACATTTTCTTTCCTCTGATATCTTCTTGGAATCTACTTCGGCTTTTGATCTTCATTTCTGAAGTGCAGAGACACTTTCTTCTCCCACTCATCCATGATTATATACTCTTCAAATGGTGTGAGTGTGACACAACTGTGTCCCTTCATTTCAACCATCGCACCTCTTCGATTAATTAGTCTTAATTATTGTTTATTTATTTTACCGAGAAGGTTTTTCATAAATTGATCACAGTCATGGATCAATTTAATCCTTTATACTCGAACTCGAATCTTTTTAATTTTCACAGAGACCAAATTCTATGGAGTTGCTTCCTTCAAACCATCACATATGACCGTTCGTTACAGAACCACGGGATTTACCAACTATAATGACATATTATAATTTCCTTTTAAAACTCTTATAGCATATGACTAACGGAGGTGACCTTACGTTAGGAGAGATGAGTGCTTGAGAATTTATCGATTCAATGGTCACAATTCGATCTTAAGTTGAGATGGATGGATGACAGGATTTCGACACTTTGCCCTTCGGGTCTTCATGACTTCCAACATTTCAAATCTCCCGAATATGATATTGTCGAATAGATCGGACGGTTGACATTATATCTTGGAACCAAATCAATGGTTATCATTAATTATTACACTCATTCTTCATTTCTTAATCCAACGGCCAGGACTTAATCAAGCAATGAAATGTATGGCCACCATTTACTCTAGGCATTCGGACTCCAGAATTCTCAAGCCTTAACTCATTGTAGTATTATCAATGGTTGAGAACACTCCCGAAATGATCTTTTAGATCAGACGAATTATGTCCGCTTCGGGACTTCATCGTTTGGGACTTTCAATTCTCAAACTCTCGTTTTCTCTCGGATCATTTCACCTGGAGTCTACGATCCAGTGACGCAAGCCCTCTTGTTGTGTAAGTCATCAATGGTGTACATTTCTTGCTATAGGTTAACGCATCATCTTACACTATCCTTACACTGTAGTAGATCGACCTTCAGGAATGCTCTTGAAGTGATCTTTCAGATTGGACGTCTCGAGTCTACTTCGGGTCTCTGGTATTCAGGACTTCAGGACATTGGGCGAGTGTAGTGGTAAAAAATCCTGAAGAAAAACTCGTGGAGTGACGTAACTTCTTACGTCACTTGATGACGTGTCACAAGCCAAGTAGTTGCCACGTGTCACTCATATTTGTGATTTTCACGTACCTGAAATGTCGAATCAACTTGACACTTGTCAGTATCTGATTGCGCCACGTGTCATTGTTGACGTAGTTCGCTGATGTGGATCTCCCACACATCCTTCCTGACGTGGTCTGTTGACCAATAGTCCTAATCCAACAATCCTCATTTGTCTTCCAAATCCAACGATCTGTATTCACTTCAGATTTTCGGGCTCTGGGTATTTCAAATCTCAAACTGACGGAGCGTAAGTTCCCCACATCTTTAGACCCATAGTGAAGGATGTTCGTTCAATCAGGATCTAGGATCGATGACACGATCCGTCTGCAATGTAGTTCTTGTAGCTTATCCTATCCTTCCACTTTAACATGATTCAATGGTTGTGGATATTCTCAAAGTAGATCAATGGTCGATGATGATTGTGGAACTGCAACTTGCAAGTGATTTAATTTTCCTTTCAATCTCCGCAATCTATCCATACTGTAGATTTGGCGTTTATGCATTTGATGGTCATGATTTAATATGACTTAAACTGGTCATTAGTTGGATCAACTGCAGTCATAGATATTTGAAGCTGTGTGATATAATGATCAGACAGATTGTGGGATTGTACCTGGCAAGTAGTTTAATTCTACTTCTAATCTCCACAATTTATCCCTACCGTAGATTTGGTGATTGTGCATCAACGGTCTTGATTTGTTTTGCATTTCATCGCACCATACCTCGTGCCATATCTTCTAAGCTTGATCTATGTGTTTTCTAACCCTCCTGAGCTCTTGTTATAGGAACATTGTTGATCCTATCGTGATCAACAATAATCACAATTTCTTCAACCTTAAGGTGATGTTCTTTTGTCGATTATTTTTCTTCCTGAGATTAATCGTGTTTCTCTGATTACTATGACTGTTGACATCAATGACAACACATGAATGACAATATGTACAACAATCTCCCCCTTTTTCATTGAGGGAAACACACCAACTTCATACACAATCTCCCCCTGTGGTGATGCTTCTGTCCTCTGAAGTTACTCTCCCCCTTTGGAATCAATGGCAAAGGGTTTCTTCTCTGATGATCTATCTGTATAAATATTTATTTGACCATTGGTAACTCCTCCTGTCAAAACTAAATGACTCCTTCTAACGTTTATTGCTATCTCCCCATGAATAGGTTCCAACTAATGCATTATTTTCTTGAGATATTTAGGTAGGTAGAAGGATTACTCCCAATTTTTTCCTGAGATATTCAAATACATCTTTGTTTAAGGGTTTTTTCTTCGGTGGTAAATCTCTGTATGTTACTGACCAGGATGAAGTTGGGTAAATATTCCTACAGACATGTTATACATGTCATAGCTTAATGACTCCCCCCGTCAATATGCTCTCTCTCTGCTTCTGACTACTCCCCCCCTTTGTTTCTAAAAAGGTAGCTCTTCCTGACAAGGTTTCTTCCCCTATTAATTTACTAACTTCTTATCTCAGTTGATTGGGATTTTTGTGTTTTCAAATGATTAGTCTTTCTTGATACAAATTTTTGTAGTGATCGAGTCTTTTCAAGATTTAATCTAATTACTTTCTTATTTACTAACCAAAACTTCCCTTGATCTTTTATTGACTGTTATCCCCCTTTGTTTCTAAAAGGGTAGATTTTTCTGACAAGGTTTCTTCTCTTGTTATTTCTGCAGGATGTCATGTACCTCATTTTGTACATCAGAATGTTTCTTCTGCGGATACCGCTGTCCTACTGGAACACTGCGCAATTGTAGCTCATCTTATTCAAACAACTTTTGGATCTATTCATTGATTCTCATCAGTCTCTAACCAGATGTATCTGTTTTTATCCAAGATGTCCCTCCTTTTTTTTCTTTTTTTATTTATTATTATATATATATTGTACATTGCTCTAATGTTTTCTGAGACAACTTCATACTATGCTTGTCACATGATTGACATTCTTTTTTCAACAATAAACATCACTCATGTTCACTTTTTCAGTGTTGGCTATCCACTTCTGTGAGTGTCCTAGTTTCTTGAACTTTGTTCTCTGATCATCTATATTTGCAGTTTCTTTTTTATTCCATGTTTCATTTACTCCTTTTGTCGTCCTGTATGATGCATTTCTCATTGACTGTTTTCTTGAGTTCCAACAATTATAGGATTTGTGGTCATATCCACCACAACTATAGCATCTCATAGTGTAACACTATGCAACAATATGTCCAACGTGATTGCAATTCCAACATCTTATACTGTTGTTGAACCTACCAACTTGTTTTCTTCCATGATGCATACAATCCAAGGCTTTGTGACCATATTCATTACAAGAAAAATAATAACCGTTAAAGATACTCTCATACCTTATTTGATTCATCCATGAAGGTGTCTCTCTTATGAACTTTCTTTGAGGTATATGAATAGCTTCTAGATGTCTTCCATGATCTGATCTTCTAAATGTTGTAGTGTTTCTTTATTTCTTAAACGTGAAGAGCCTGAGTCATACTTGCTTTCACTTTTTTCAAATGAAGGAGTTGTGTCAGACCTATCTTCATCTTTTGCAAATGAAGGGCTTATGTCAGACCTATTTTCATCCTTTACAAGTGAAGGACTTGTGTCAGATTTGTTTTCACCTTTTACAAATGAACGACCTGCATCATATTTTTTAGGAGTATTGATGTCTTCCTTATTGTATCCAAGGCCATATTTTTCATTTGGTGATCTCTGACTATCCAAGATCTCATCCAGGGTCATGGAGTTATTCAAGAACTTGTTTTGGGTGTCTGACTTCTCAACATTCTTCCTAAGATTCACAACTTATGCTTCCAGCTCATGACAAGATTCTTCCTTTTTGTCCAACTGATTCCTTACCACCTCTTTTCTCCTTTTGGATTCTTCAAGTTGTATTTTAAGATTGACATAGTTTTCCTTTAGTTCCTTTAGATCTTGAATGTTTTTTCTTGAGACGTCATCTTCCTTCTTTTCTTCTTTTTCTTGGTTGATTTCATTTTTCAGTCTATTGATTTTCTCTTAATTTTCTTCTGTTAGATCAACAACTTTTTTTTTCAATCTTTTGATCTCATCTTCTTTGTTTTCTAACTGAATCTTTTGCTCAGATATGATTTCTTTATTGTATTTGAGATTTTATTTTATTTCTAGGATATGCTTCGGATTGTCAATTTCATCATCTTCCTTCTCCTTTTCATTTACTTGACTCATTTCTTTCTTCAGCTTCTCGATCTCCTCTTCTTTCTCTTCTAATTGATTTTCATGTTCATATATTATCTTATCACTGTCCTTGATCATTTCCTTTATTTTCAAGACATGTTTTTGACTCTTTTCAAGAAATTCTTAAGTGTAGTCATGAAGATAGCCATAGTCTGATTCATTATGGTGATAGAGGTATTCAGAGAGACTCCAATCAACCTTTTCTTTGGCCTTTGATAGTTTTTCTCCTCTTCTTCCATGGGATAGATGATAACATAACATTCTGTTATTGTATCTGAGTCTTCTTCTTTGCTTGCAAAGGAGGATTCGATATCACTGCTATTGCAATCGAAACATTGTGGAGAATCCTTACTTTTATTGATGGCTGAGTCTTTATCTTCATCCTTGATAGGAATGTCTTATGTGTCTTTATTTTTGATTTGATACATATTTTCTAACTTTAGCCATAAGTCCTTGGTAGATGTACATAGTCCTATGCTTTTCTTGACTTTATCTGATAATCCATTGAGAAGAATCTTCAATGACACTTCATTGTTCTTCCTTTCTCTTCTTTGGACTATAATTTTGGATAGATTCTTTGATGTAGTTAAGTCCCAGGGATTGCTTACTACTAAACTCCAAACTTCAGACCCTTCTGACTTCAGATATCATTTCATATTTTCTCTACATGAGGAGTAATATGTTCCATCAAATAAAGGAGCTTCAATTGCGGAGAGAACCATATGTCCACCCATTTCTTCAGGATCTCCCTTTCAGTGTTTAAACTACATTTTGAAGGAACCTTTCTCTGATACCAATTGAAGAACACACCACCCACAATAAGAGGGGGGGGTGAATTAGTGTGTAAACTATTCTAACTTTTTATTCTTTCAAGTTACCAGTTAAAACATAATTGAACATATTAATAACAATTAAATCATAATCACAATGGGCACAAAGACACCAAATGTTTGTATAAGATTTTGTATAATTGATATGAACATAGTATTTTAAATATATGTGAAAGAGGATTTTCTTTTAGCACCAACTAATTTTTTCAGCACCAACTCTCAGCCAAGACCCAACTTGGCACAAGACCCAACTTGTTGCAAGACCCAGCTTGTTGATAGAACTCAGTCTATCCAACTAGAGTTTATTCAACTCCAGTAGTAGTGATCCATTATAGAATCAATTCTATCTTATGATCAGAGGTATATCATAAGACACTCATCACCTCATTTCGCCTTCTATGTAATTCATGTTTTCGTTCCTCTAATATATTCTTGGAATCTACTTTGGCTTTTGAACTTCAGTTCTGAAGTGCAGAGACACTTTCTTTTCACACTCCTCCGTGATTATATACTCTTCAAACTATGTGAGTGTGACACAACTATGTCCCTTCATTTCGACCATCGCACCTCTTCGATTAATTAGTCTTAATTACTGTTTATTTATTTTACCGTGAAGGTTTTTCATAAATTGATCACAATCATGGATCAATTTAATCCTTTATAATCGATCTCGAATCTCTGTTATTTTCACAGAGACCAAATTCCATGGAGGCGCTTCCTTCAAACCATCACATATGAATGTGTGTTACAGAACCACGAGATTTACCAACTATAGCGACATATTATAGTTTCCTTTTAAAACTCTTATAGCATATGACTAACGGAAGTGACCTTATGTTAGGCAAGATGAGCGTTTGATAATTTATCAATTCAACAGTCATGATTCAATCTTTTGTTGAGATGGACGGTTGATGAGATTTCGACACTTTTCCCTTCGGGTCTTCGTGACTTCCAATATTTAAAATCTCCCGAATATGATATCGCCAAACATATCGGACGGTTCACGTTATATCTTGGAACCGAATCAATGGTTAGCGTTAATCCTTACACTCATTCTTCATTTCTTAATCCAATGGCCAAGACTTAATCAGGAAATGAGATGTATGGCCACCATTTACTTCAGGTCTCCAGACTCGATAATTATCAAGCCTCAACTCACTGTAGTATGATCAACGGTTGAGAACACTCTTGAAGCAATCTTTCAAATCTGATGACTTATGTCCGCTTCAAGACTTCGACGTTTGGGACTTTCAATTCTCAAACTCTCGAAGAATTTCACCCGGAGTCTATGATCCAGTGATGCGTGCCCTCTTGTTGTGTAATTCATCAACGGTGGACATCGCTTGCTATAGGTTAACGCATCCACTTACACTATCCTTCCACTGTATTAGATCAACGATCAGGAATGCTCCCGAAGTGATCTTTCATATCGGACGTTTCGTTTCCACTTCGGGTCTCCATCATTTGGGACTTCAGGACATTGGGCGAGTGCAGTGGTAACTGAAGCAAAAATTAGAGAGTGATGTAATTTCTTACATCACTTGATGATGTGTCACAAGCCAAGTAGCTACCACGTGTCACTCATATTCATGATTTTCACGTACCTGAAATGTTGAATCAACTTGACACTTGTCAGTGTCTGATTGTGCCACGTGTCATTGTTGACATAGTTCACTGACATGGATCTCCCACATGTCCTTTCTCACATGGTTTGTTGACCAACATTCCTAATCCAACGATCCTCGTTTGTCCTCCAAATCCAACGATCCTTATTCACTTTGGATTTCCAGGCTCCGGGTATTTCAAATCTCAAACGGAAGGAGCGTAATTTCCTCACATCTTTAGACCCGTAGTGAAGGATGTTTGTTTGATCAAGATATAGGATAAATGACACGATCCGTCTGCGATGCAGCTCTTGTAGCTTATCATGTCCTTCCACTTTAACACGATCCGATGTCTATGGATATTCTCGAAGCAGATCAACGGTCGATGATGATTGCAGAAATGCAACTTGTGAGTGGTTTAATTTTCCTTTCAATCTCCGCAATCTATCCCTACCATAGATTTGGTGTTTACGCATCCAACGGTCATGATTTAATCTAACTTAAACTATTTTTTAGTTGGATCAACCGCAGTCGTAGATATTTGAAGCTGTGTGATCTAATGATCTAGATAGATTGTGGGATTGTAACTAGTGAGTAGTTTAATTTTTCTTTCGATCTTCACAATTTATCCCTACCGTAGATTTGGAGATTGTGCATCAATGGTCTTGATTTGTTCTGTGTTTCATCGTGCCATACCTCGCACCATCTCTTCTAAGATTGATCTTTGTGTTTGCTAACCCTCCTGAGCTCTTGTTATAGGAACATTGTTGATCCTATCGTGATCAACAATAATCACGAATTTCTTTATCCTTAAGGTGATGTTCTTCTATCGATACTTTTTCTTCCTCAGATTAACCTTGCTACTCTACTTTCTATGACTGTTGACATCAATGACAACACATGAATGAAAATATGTCCAGCAAAGAAAGTGAATATGAAGAGTCAAAATATCTATTTATGGGTATAGAAACCCGATATAATCTTTCTAAAAATACTTTTGAGATTGAAGAAAACTCTGAGGATGAAGGAGAAGTAGACCTAGAAGTAGAACTAATCATTTCTCTGGATGAACTTAGAAAGTATAAAAATAAGAACGAGTTACTAAGGGGACAACTACTAGAATTTGAAGAAGCATGACAATTAAGAGAAAATGAAGTTTCAAAAACCATCAAAGAATCAGAGAAAATCATCATTTACCCGAAGAATCAACTTCAAGATTCCAAGATAAATGATGAAGTCTTGATTAAACAACTCAATGAAAAACAAAAAAAATTGTAAGAAGCTAGAGACTGAAAATTTTCAACTAAAGAGAGAATGTGAGAAAGGAAACAACCAATCAAGATTTGACAACAATTCAAAAATCTTGAATGACATTCTTAATAGTCAAATATCACCAAACAATAAGATAGGACTGGGATATGATCAAGATTCAACCTCTGCAAAACAGAAGACTGACAAACAACCAATGAATTATGCAGATGCTCTTACAAGCCCCTTACAAAGGGAAGATAACAAGGGGAATATGGTACCATTAAAGAGGGTTCTTACTAGACAAAAATCAACACCCCATACAAAAGAAAAAGAAGACAAAAAGAACATAGTGACTAGAAGGACCCCCTATAATAGATATCAACATATCTTCCTTGGATATTGTTACTCTTGCAATAATTTTGGACATAAAGAGGTACATTGTAAATCCTATAGAAAGTACAGTCCTTAAAATGTCCAAAGATACAAGAAAAACAAGAATAATGCAGAGAAAAGAAACTATAACTCATTCTCTCATTTACAAGATTACAATGTTGAATGTCACAAGTGAAACAATTATGGTCCAGTGAATGTATATTTCTAATGCAATCCTTGAAGACAAGCATTACCAACAATAAAGATAAAAATATATGGAAAGAAAAACATGTGGAAGAAAAGGTAACAGAATGTAAAGTAGCCATGTATGCCAAGAACAAGAAGTGTCAATGGTATATTGAAAATGGATGCTCTAAGAATATGAAAGGAGATAAAAGGAAATTTCTCAATCTGACAAAGAAGGAAAAAGGAAGTGTCACATTTGGAGATAATGTATCTACCATAATACTTGGAAAAGGCACAGTCACTTTGGGAAACAAGAAAAATAAAGCAAAAAATGTGCTACTAGTTGAAAATCTAAAGTCTAATCTTCTAAGTGTAATCCAAACTTGTGATCAAGGACATATACTCATTTTTTACTCTCATAAATTTGAAATTGGGAAGTAAGGATCAAGAAAATTAGTAGTTATTGCACTAAGAACCTCAAGTATTGTATATATTTTAGATATTAAAGAAGAAGAAGAATGCTACATGAGTCAAGTAGATGAAAGTTGGTTGTCGCACAAAAGAATGGGACACTCTATCTTTGACAGTTTGATCAAAGCTAGTATAAAGGAAGCAGTGAAGGACATGCCAAAGGTTATAAAACCTTTTGACCCTGTTTATAAACATTTCCAACTTCGAAAGAAGATGAAAGTCAGATTCAAGACAAAAGAATAATCTACATCAAGACCCTTGGAGCTTGTTCACACTGACCTCTATGGACCTACTCAGACTAGAAGTATATAATAAAAACATTACTTCATGTTGATTATTGATGAATATACAAGGATGACCTGGGTATACTTCCTCGGAGAAAATTCAGATGCATTTAAAAAGTTTAAGGAATTCAAAGCTTATGTGGAGAATGAGATAGATCTCAAGATCAAATGTCTAAGGTTAGACAATGGAGGGGAATTCACCTCTAACGAATTCAATAAGTTTTGTTAAGATCATGGAATCAAGAGACAATTTTCAGCTCCAATAACTCCTCAATAGAATGGAGTTGTTGAAAGGAAAAACATAATTGTTCAAGAGGCTACAAGAACAATGTTGAATGAAGACAAAATTCTAGATAAGTTTTGGAGAGATTCACTATATACAATAGTTCACATAATAAACCAAGCACGGCTTAGATTTAACCATGACAAGACACATTATGAGTTATGGTTTTGTAGACCAACATCATCCAAACACTTCAGAGTCTTTGGGAGCAAATGTTATATTAAGAGGGATGATGGTAACCTAGGAAAATTTGATTCCAGATCAAATGAGAGGATATTTCTTGGTTACTCACCAAATAAAAAGGCTTACAAATTCTATAATCTAACATTGGAAAAACTAGTGGAAAGTGCAAATGTAAAATTAGATGATCTAAAATTGAGAAAAATCAAATCTCAAGATAAATAAAAAATTGATGAATGGAGAAGAACTAGTGATGATTAAGAAGATGGTGAATCACATGATGAAGAATATGGTGAATCACAAAATGAATAAGATGTTCAAGAAATACAAGATAATGAACCACAAACTGATGAAGAAAAGGATGAGGAAGAAACACCCTTTCTAAAAGATCCATAAAAAAGAGTTCAAAAGAATCACCTTAAAAGCCAAATCATAGGGAATAAAAGTGCAGGAGTAGAAACTAGAATAAACTTACATTTGAATCAGAATAGATAATCATTTCTCTGGTATAACCCAAATCATTTTCATAAGCCAACAAGAATAAATATTGGATAAAATAAATGAATGAAGAACTTGACCAAATAAAGAAAAATCAAACCTGGGAACTGGTCCAAAGACCAGAAGACAAAAATGTGATAGGGACCAAATGGATTTTCAAGAAAAAACTTAATGAAAATGGATAGATTATAAAGAACAAATCCGGATTAGTATGCAAGGGATATGTCCAAGTTGAAGGAATTAACTTTGAGGAGACATTTTCCGCAATGGTGAGATTATAAGCTATCAAAATGTTTTTGGGATTTGCATGATTCTAAAACTTCAAAATCTATCAGATGGATACCAAGTTATCATTTCTAAATGGAACCGTAAAGGAAGAAGTCTATTTAGAACAAACCGGAGGATTTAAGTTGACAGAAAATCAGGATTATGTATATAAACTAAAACAGGCTTTATATGGTCTTAAACAAGCTCCCAGAGCATGGTTCTCAAGGCTTGATAACTATCTACAACAACAAGGATACAAGAGAGGGACTACTAACATCAACCATATATATCAAAATCGAAGAAAAAAATATGATTGTTGTTGTGGTATATGTGGATGATATCATTTTTGGAAATAATTTGACTATGCTGAGCAAACAGTTTGCTACAGAAATGAAGAAAGAATTTGAGATGTATATGCTCAGTGAACTAACATTTTTCTTGGGTTTACAAGTTACTTAGACATAAAAACAAAGATTCATATCCCAAACCAAATATATCTAAGAAATGCTAAAGAAATTTCAAATGGAAGATTGCAAACCTATGAGCACTCCCATGGTTACATGATGCAAACTAAGCTTAGATGAGGTTCACCAAACGTAGACAAAACCATGCATAGATCAATGGTTGGTATCCTATTATATGAAACAACAACAAGACTTGATATCATACAAGCTATAATATTAATAGGAAGATTTCAATATGCACATAAAGAGACTCATTTGAAGGCAGTAAAAAGGATATTTAGATATCTAAGAGCTACCTTAGATTTTGGATTATGGTATCCAAAAAAAAAAAAAATTAAATTAAATGCATATACTGATGCAGATTGGGCTAGTAGTGTGGATGATAGGAAAAACACCAATAGAGGAGCATTCTTCCTAGGAAAGTGTCTAGTATCACGGCTAAGTAAGAAACAAACATCTATATCATTGTCAACAACAAAAGTTGAATATATTGTTGCTCCCATTTGTTGAACTCAAGTAATTTGGATGAAACAAACCCTAGAAGACCTATAAGTAAAGTATGATCATCTAATTCTTTTTAATTGTGACAATATCAGTGCCATAAACCTTTCTAAGAATTTTGTCATGCACTCAAAAACCAAGCATATCCCAATCAAATTTCATTTTTAAGGGAATGGGTTTCTCAAAAAGTTATTAAAGTGGAATATGTGGATACTAAAGAACATATTGCATATATATTCACAAAACATTTACCTATTAGTACTTTTGAATACCTTATACATAAGTTGTGGGTAATCTCCATATCCAATTGAATTGCACAGGTTTCATCAGAGGAGGAGTACATGGATAGGGGGAGTATAACCTCAGAGGGAGCAAAAAAAAAAACATCCCTTATGTCATTGCTGTCAAAGGGGGAGGAGAAACAATAAAACCCAATTAATAAATAAGGGGTATTTACTGTGTTTCCATAAATTCCAAAGAGGGAGAACGTTAGACATGGTGTTGGTATTTATGTCAAAGGAGACCAATATGGTCAATATTGGACATAGTGTATGTTGTTGGAATTGATGGAAAGAGGATAAATATGGTCATCGAGAACTTGATTAATGTTTATGTATTCATATAAGTATCCTAGAAAAAAATTGTATTGAATTATGTTACTGACATCCATTCACAAAAGAAGCAATTGAACAGAAGTGAAGGGCTTGTTCACTCCATGAAGATATCATCGGAAGACCTTTACAATGGAACCTCAAAAATAAGTTATTGTGCTCTAAATACAAGAAGAAAGTCTCAAATCCGGTGCTTCAATAGAATACAACAGGTGTCAAGGATATGGTATAAAAATATCAACAAGTTGCCTTCAAAGAACCTCCTATACTGTCCACCTCACATAATTTATGGGGAAATTGTGTGCATGTTGGCTAATTGGGCTTGCCTTACACAAAACCCATGTTGTAGAATTTTAAAATTTAATTCCGTAGCTCCAGAATATTCATAAAAAAATCATTGTCTGATTTGGACTCCTTTTTAAATTAAAATCAATTAATAAGCATAAAGGTCGGCATTTGTGGTAATTAAATGAAGAGGTGCAATGTTTTATTATTAAAAATACACATTGGTTCATTTTCTCTTTTACAAAAAGACACATTTTTTCAATATCATATACCTCTTGAGAGACTATATAAATAGAGAAAAATGGTAAAAATGAAAGTGTCTTTGTAGTCTACATCAGAAGATCAAAAGAAGGAACAAAGTCCAAGAAAGAAACTGTAAACTTTTTATGTAGTGAGGGTGGTAGGGAGGAGCTCGAGAGGATTGCAATCCTCTGGAGGTTAAAGCCTATTTCACAAGGGAATTGATGCTTGCTAGAGTTGGTGCTCTGAAACAAGGGAGTTGGTGGTTCCTAGATTTGGTTCTTCGAAACAAGGAGTTGGTGCTTCCTAGAGTTGGTGTTCTAAAACCAAGGGATTGGTGTCTCCTTGAGTTGGTGCTCAGAAGAAGAGAGATTAATGTCTCTCACACAATTGTAACTTGTATTTTTTATTGTTATATTTAAATTTATGTATTTAATACATTCTTGTTGATCAATTGTTATGATTAATTAAATTTTTAATCAATAATTGTTAAAATTTTAAAAGAAGAAGCAATATTGATT
>SNQJ01S0012643.1:94507-107313 GCA_010110895.2 Picea sitchensis
ACACTACGGTACTTGGTGTATGGCATGATTGAGTGATATGGTATATGGTTGAGATACATTGTTGGTACATGGTATGGTACATGTGTTGATGTACATTGTTGATGTACATGTTTGATACATGTTATGGTACAGGATTGGTACTTGGTATGGTTTTGTTGTACATGGTTGATGGTTGAGGCATGTGATACAAGTTATGGTGCATGGTTGATTCACGGTTTGGTATAGGTGTTGGTGCATGTTTGATGCATGGTTTGGTACAGGTGTCGGTGCATGGTTGATGAACTTGTTGTGGTATAGGTTGTGGTACACGGTTGATGTTTGGTATGGTACATGTTGATGGTTTGGTACATGATTTGGTACATGGTTGAGACACATATCTTGTGATGGTATGTTGGTGATCTTGGTACATTATTGGTAAAGTCATGTGTTGGTGATGTTGGACATCTAGTTGAGAGGTGTCCTTAGTATATGATCCATGTGAGAGGATTTGGTTGAGTATCAGTGACAGTGACAGGTTGACAGTGCTAGTGACAAGTTGATGTGACAATGGAAGTGATTGTGGTAGTGACAATTTGGTCTACACTTATATTTCAGGGTGACATAATAGGGAAAGGAAAGGGGGTTGTAGCCTCCTTCTGGTTGGAGCCATAGAAATAGGGAGTTGGAGATTTCTTCATGTTGAAGCCTAAAAATAAAGGGGTTGTAGCCTCCTTCTGGTTGGAGCCATAGAATTCATGGATTCGTAGCTTCCTTCAGATTGGAGCCTGAGAATCAGGGGGTTGTAGCCTCCTTTTGGTTGGAGCCAAAGAATTCATGGAGTTGTATCTTGCTTCGGGTTGGAGCCTGTACATAGGGGGTCATAGCCTCCTTCCATTTGCATATAGAGAATTGGGAAGTTGGTGCTTCCCATAAATGTATTCTTTGATATATAAGAAATCATTTTGTGGTTTTATCTTGTTTGGGTTTCCATATAAATTATGGTGTATTTATAATTGATGTGATGTTGATGTGATGTTTCTTATGTTTATATGCTCATGATATATTGATGATATACTATTGATTAAGTTGAATTTTATATATTGTGGTTAAAAGTGGTAAAAGTATTCATATTGATTCACCTCCCCCCCTCTCTCAATATTCCAACAATTGGTATCAGAGCAGGTTCCTTAATGAAACAATTTAACCACTAGAAGGTAGATCATGGAGATAAATAATAGTGCATACAAAGATAATGGAATACCATGGTTTGATGGTCAAAATGGTCAGAACTATGATATGTGGCATATCATAATGAAAACATTTTTATAGACACATGGATATGATGTTTGGAAATCAGTTGTTACAGGATATACCGCTACTAAGAAAATGAAGATTGTAGCCAAGAAGGAATTGAAAAGAAACAACAAAAATAGCAATGGATTTCATCTTGGAAGGATTACCTGATTCGGTAAGAGAAAAGGTTGTAAAATGTCCATCAACTAAAGAAATTTGGGATAAGTTACATAATCTCTACTTTGAGGAATCTCTCATAAAAAATATAGAAAATGTTAAAGAAGAAGAAAGATTAGAACAAGAAGAAATATTCTCATCATGTCAGACAGATTCAGAAGAAGAAGATTGTGAAGAAGACATAATAGACCTTGAAGCAGATTTGATCAGATCTTTAGAAAAAATGACAAAAGAAATAAAGAATAACAAGTCTCTTGAGGAAATATTAGTCAAGAATAATTTTCAATAAAATTATGAAGAAGTCCAAAAGGTCTTCATGAAACTAAAAGCTCGGCAAGAAAAAGCCAGAAAGATTGAAGAAACATACAAAGGTCATATGGAAGAAAAGAAGTGTTTGGAAGCTGAGATAACAAAACTAAGAAAGGAAGTAATGGAAGAGAATCAATGTTTGGAAGTCGAAAGAAAGGAAGTTGAGAAAATAGAAAATATGTTAACAAATCACTTTAAGGAAAGAACTAAGGACTTAAATCAACTTGAAGCAGAATTTGTTCAAGAATAAATAATACTTGAAAAATAAATCATCTCTTTAAAGATCCAACTTGATTAAGCAAAGCGAACAGAAGAAGTCATGAAGAGTCAAATGATGAAGAAAGAAGAAGAGATTGAGAATATTGAAGAAGAAGTTGTCGCATTGACAACCAAAATCGTCAATCTCGACAAGAACTATGAAGAGACAGAAACATCCACATCATCAATAGAGAATGTTGAAAAAAATCACACTAGGTTTCCATAAAAGAAGAATGAAGAAAATAGTAAAAGTTATGCAAAAGTACTCAAAGGAAGGAATCATGGTCAACAAAAATCAAAGAAAAATGTTAGAGATACATCTTCAAGAATACCCTCCACATTCAAGCCACAAAGAAGTTTCAATCATGATCGTGATCATCCAAGGAAGGAATTCAGAAGGATTACACCACAAAAAAGATCATTCACTCTAGGTATGTAAATTTATTTTATGGTCATTATTTTTATTGTACTAACTTTGGACCTAAAGTTGCATATTACAGGGCTTATGGAAGAAATTTTCAAGCAAGAAATACTTATTTGGCCCCACATAACATTGGATGTTACAAATTCCATAACTATGGACACATAGCTTCTGATTGTAGGAGCATGATGGATACTTCTATGAAACAGAACACTGATGTTATATATAAGAAAGTATAGAAAAGAAAACAAGAATAGGAAAATGAAGAGAAGATGAATGAAGGACACCCAAAATTCATACTCTTATAATTGGAAATAGTATGAGATCAAGAAAAATCTGTAGGAATAAAGGAAGATGTTGGATACAGGAAATTTTGTAGAAGAAATGGAAAATAAGAAGGACATGTGAATAAAGAACAGGTCCCAAAGATCACAGAATTGGTAGTAGTGCGAGAAATAAAAGAAGAGAAGGTGAATAAAGAAAATTCCCAAGAGATTTTACTTTCAGGAATTGTAGTGCAAGATCAATCCACAAGAATAAAGGAAGAAGTTAGAGTTCAGAAAGATGATGAGTCTACAAATGAAGAGGAAGATTACTGCATCCGAGTGGATATTTTTCTTAGCCATTTGGGTTGAAGACTCCTAGTAAATATGAATATTGAACAAGGGGAGTCAGTGTAGTAGCTACTATAGATCAGAGAACCATCCTTCGAGCAGTTTTAAGTATATGTAGAGACAGATTCAAAGAAGTCGGATAATAGAAGTACAGTGTGACAGATTGATTAGTTGAGAAGTGGTGTTTCCACACAGTTATTAGTTGGTAGTTACATAGGCATAAGTTTATTCTTATATTCCATGTATGTATTCAGGAAGGTATATCTTCAGTATAGGTTGTTCCAGACATGCAGAGTTTGATTTGAAGATAGAAAAGACCAGTGGACAAATTTGACTCGGTTTGAAGAAATAGGAATATGTGATGATTAGTTGTAGATGTGAAGCCTTCATGATGGTACATAAAACATGAGTCAGAGAATATGCATAGAATTTATGGACATAGATGGATACTTAGAAGGTACATATAACACACATCAAAGTATATACATAACAATGCATCTACAATTGGAATCAATGGAATCGGTTGGAATCAGTGGTTCACAGAAAGGAAAGTAGTAAAAGGAACAACAAAACAAACAAGAGAAATACTTACCAAAAGATAAATCATCAGGATAAAATCTTTGAGTATGGTCAAATGAACATGACAAGTGAATGATGAAATCAAGTAATGAATGATTTTTATGTATGTCATAGAATTACAAGATGAAGAACCAATGGATAATAATTATCACTGGAAGAGAGGAAAGGAAACATATACAGGTAGTCCTACACTGATCTACACGACATATTGCAGAGAATTCAAAGGAAGAGAAATCGTCAAAGAAAGAGATTAATAAAGGAAGATCGGTAGAATGAAGACATGATGATACATACCGACAGGGGGAGTTACCCCTTTTCCCATTATGCCAAAAGGAGATAAAGAGAAATATCATAAGAGTAAGAGTCAAGTGCATGAAGTCGGAGAAGGATTGTTCATAGAAGGTATACTTTCAGGAAAATTCACAAGAAGAGAGAAACATGTGAAGAGAAAGAAAAAAGGCATGAAAACAGAGAAGAGGAACTTGGAGAGAAACATGAGGATAGAAACATGTGAATAACAGAAGCATTAAGATAGGGGGAGCATCCCCAAGGAGAGATTCCCTTTGTCATTAATGTCAAAGGGGGATAGTAAGAAACATTGATGAGGAACAATGGTCACAGTGGGAGGCATGATTATTGGAATATGATTGTTTCCATCAGTGTTTCCATCAATGTTGGTGTTTCCATCAATGCCAAAGGGGATCATTGTTGGACAGTTGGTTTGGATAGTTGATTGTAACTGATGTAAACCCTTGGAGATTGATGTCAACCCTTGAAGAAGTATAGAATCCCTAAATATATGGTTGATATTGAATGTGAGTTAGTTGACATTGATGGAGATTTATTTGTCAGCAGATGTGATGGGTGCATTTGATGAAGTGTACATGAATCCCTAGAGGTGTGGTTATGGGACCCAAACTTGGTTGAGGAATATGGACATGAAGGATGATGTAAATGCATGTAAGACACTCATATATGGATATCCCATATCATATTGTTTCTAGTGATAGTTGGTACGCCATGTGGTTCCTCATGGTTGAGGAGATATGGCCTTGTGAATTTGGAAGCCCCTAGTTGGTTACAAGTCAATTAATGAATGGTTAAAGTGGTTGTGACAAGAAAGTACTAGAAACCCTAAGATTAAGAAAAGAGATTACTATGAAAATGTATATAAACACCTCAAGGAGTCTGTCATAAGGATACACACACACTTACATTGAATATCTATCTTTTGAGAATGTTGTGGTCTAATATTTTGGTCTATTGGTGAATATGACGGCAAGTCTGAGGAAACGGAGAAAGTGCGAAGAAAGAGTGAACGTTTTGGAGCTACAGGGTTCTAAGGTTGTTCTATAAACCTAATTAAGCAGGCCCTCATGGGTCAGCTTGAGGGTGTCCCCCGAGGTACCCCCATGGGTTTCCTAGGGCACGTCACACGAGGCCCCGCATGAGAGGTAGGTTTTGTCCCGCGAGGACAAGACAAAATTGGGGAGAATGTTGGTACAAGGTTGTTGAAGGTCGAGGAAGAGTTATCGGTCAGTATTACAGTACAACAAGTCATCTACATGTTACAAGTATGCTTATGTTATTATCTCTTATGCTTGGTGATGGTATGTACATGCTTAAGAGGCATGTCTTGTTGATGCATGGTACATCTTGGTGATAGTGGTATGGTACATTGAGTAGTAATACATCTTGGTTGTATTGGTATCTTAGTATATCATTTGGTTACATGGAAATGATGTTATGGTACATTATTGAGGATTATTCTTTATATACCCTTGAAGCATTCGCACATGGTTTATGGTTGTCATTGATATTGATACATTGTTGAGGATTACACTTGGTATATGATAGCATATGTATGAGATACAAATCTTGGTGATGTTGGTACTTGGTTGAGGTACACCATTGATGGTACTTGTTTGATATATCCTATGGTACAGCTTGGTGTATGGCATGATTGAGTGATATGGTATATGGTCGAGATACATTTTGTATACATGGTATGGTACAGGTGTTGATGTATATTGTTGATGTACGTGGTTGATACATATTATCGTACATGATTTGTACTTGGTATGGTGTTGATGTACATGGTTGATGGTTGAGAGATATGATACAGGTGATGGTGCATGGTTGATGCATGATTTGGTACAGGTTGATCTAGGTGGATATTGGTGGCCACCCACCTATTCTATTGTCTCAAAGACCAATTTCCATTTTGGCAGTTGTTTTCCTAGTTTTCGGGTCCTAAACTTCTGGGGTCGATTTGAAGCCCTAAACAATGTTTTTTGGGCTCACCATAGTCATATGGTATGCTTTGGCCAGAGTGTGATGGAAACATGTGTAGTTCTAAGATATTTATCTCCAACGAGCTATTGTGTGCCTAAAATGAAGATCGTATGCAAAAGTTACGACCCTGGGAAGTTGATGTACCAACTTACCCCATCAGGGCCCACATGACTTTTGGCGCTTCATCTCCTAGGGTTAGGTTTTTGGATGTTTAGGGTTTTCTAATTTATACTTTATATTAATAAGGTCTTTGGAACCTCAATTTAACTAGATTCTTTTGAATGAGCATAATGTTACATCTCTTCTCAGAGATAAGCTACCACCATTATAGCTAGCTTGTGTGCTTTTGCATTTTACAGTCTTTTGTATTTCAGATAGTCATTAATAAAATATAAGGTTTACTATATTATTGTGTTCCTTTCCATACCTCTAAGTAATTATTTTGTTATATCTTTTTAATATCTCTGCCTTCATATCGTTCCTAAAATAATATCGATTAGTGGTATCAGAACAGTCTGCTCCTTCTCGTTTTCAGTGCATGTCCCTGACGAGGTCAGGGTATAGAGAGTTGGGTCTCGAGCTTGTATATCTTGAGTAAAACTGCTCTCGCACACCAAAGTGACCTTCCATGGAGGAATAAAATAGGGACAACGGGACAAGATATCCTTTCAAATTGTTGCTCAAGGTATCCCTCACGTGACAAAGGA
Organism: Picea sitchensis; assembly: GCA_010110895.2. Lineage (NCBI taxonomy): Eukaryota > Viridiplantae > Streptophyta > Pinopsida > Pinales > Pinaceae > Picea > Picea sitchensis. Next base: position 101,140 of record SNQJ01S0012643.1, read on the forward strand.
ATGAGATGTTGGATAATTTCACTCATATCCTTTGACCCAACAGAAGCACCTTCAACTATCAATCACTTTGGAGGTGTGGCACCCTTCAAGGTACAAGTTAACTTTGATATTCCTTTATTTGAAGGCCAGATAGGTGTCGACACTTTGGAAAAATGGTTAAATCTACTAGAGGGTTATTTCTTTGTCCACAATTTTTCCAATAGTGAAAAGATCACGTTCGCACTCCTTAAGGACCTTTCCCATGTCAGAGATTGGTGGGAGACTTACTATGAGAAATATGTCGAGGATGAGTCTGTAATTTTTTGGTCAGGACCAACTTGGGAGGATTTTTTTGATGTCCTCAAGGAACAATATTACCCTATTGGAAGTTATGATCACTAGTACATGAGATAGACCACCTTGTGCCAAGAGAGGGTCCAAATTATGTCAGAGTTAACAAATACTATCCATACCTTACGCACCAAGTTGGGTATCAAAGTATTTGAGTGGCATATGGTCCTAAAATACCATGGGGATTTTCATAGGTACATCCAAACTGAAATGGATTTTCTCGACATCTTTCCATTGGGAACCAATTATCGATATGTTTTCAAAATCGAGAAAAAATTCAAGCAGTAGAACAAGCAGGAGTTCAGGTCTGCAAATTCGAAAAACCCAAATTATGGTAAGGGTGGCCCTAAATCCAATTCCAAAGGACAGAGCAAGGATGTCCAACCCCATGATAACCATCCCAAGCCACCATCAAAGAAGGGTAGTGAGAAGTCGAAGAAGGACACTGGAAAATGGTGTGAGCTCCACAAAATCCCCTGGCACAATACTGATGAATGTCACTCCAAATAGTCATTGTTGGATGAGAATAAATCCCTAGGGCAAGATGCTAACTCAGAATCTGATTCAGAGCTAGAAAAGGAAAGACATATCATCGATGAAAAAACTAGTGTCACCATCGCTACCACAAAAGTCCATCCAGAGGAACCAAAGGAGCCTGAAGAAGGGGAGTGTCTTTTACACTCTCAGATGTGGGTGAAGTTAAACCCACTCCATTTATTGTTGACAGTGTTATCCAGAATAAATTGATCTCAACAGAGGTTTTCAAGAGGTTGATATTGAAAATGATGCAACATCTTGAGCTATACACCATCGTTTGGCTTAGCCAGGGACATGACATCCACATCAACCAACAATGTCACTTGCACTATGACATCAAACCCTTTAAAGACGAGGTATTGTGTGATGTTTACCTACTTGAATTTTGTGATGTTTTTATAGGAAAATCATATATGTGGAAGATTCATGTTGTTTATGAATCTAGGCCCCATAGTGTCATTATTACTTTGGGAGATTAACTCTACAGGGTACCAGAGGAAGTCCCAAATATTGCAGTCTCTTTTATCTCTGCGAAGCAATGCAAAAAGGTGGTTTCTCAAACTGGGACATTTTTCCTCTGTATGGTTTGATCGAAAGGTGAACCAAAGGTCATTATAACCGCCAAAACCTTTGCACGGGGTCTCTCTTCCCAACATAAACAGGTGGACAGAATACTCGAAGAGTACAAAGACATATTTGACTCACCTACTGGTGTGCCTGTGCACTGTTAGGTAAAACACTCAATTGATATGACACCCGATGCTCCTCTTCCTAACGACCTTGTATACAGATGTTCTGTTATGAATAATGATGAAATCAAATGCCATATCCAAGAGCTAATTCTGAAGGGCCACATTAGACCAAGCTCCTCACCTTGCGGGATCCCAATTGTTCTAGTACAGAAGAAGGGACATGGAGACTTTGTATTGATTGCAGAGCCATGAACAACATTGCAGTCAAGAACCGGTACCCAATTCCTCGGATTGATGATCTTCGTGATCATCTCAAGGGAGCCAATTTTTTCAGTAAGATTGATTTGAAATCAGGTTACCACCAGGTGTCTATTGAGAAAAATGATGTGTGGAAGACAACCTCAATTCCAAAGAAGGACTCTTTGAGTGGTTGGTCATGTCGTTCAGCTTGAATAATGCCTCAACCACATTCATGTGGATGTTGGATGATATATTACAGCCATTAAAAAATTCCTTTGTGGTTTTATATTTGGATGACATTCTCATCTTCAAAAAAAAATTGGAGGAACATTTGGAGCATATTCAACAAGTATTGGGCACCCTGCGACAACACAAGTTATATGCCAATTTGGAGAAGTGTTCCTTTGGCATGCAGAGAATCCAATATTTGGGATACATAATGGATGAGAAGGGTGTACATGTGGATCCAAACAAGATCCAATTCATCGACGATTGGCCAATCCCGAAAAAAATGAATGATCTACTCAGCTTCTTGGCCCTTGCTAATTTATACCAACGGTTTGTGTTTGGGTTCTGTCATATCGCTTGGGCCCTAAGCCATGTGAAAAAGTGTGGCATGAAGGCCAATTTTGTGTGGTCCGTGCCCCAACATAAAGCATTTGAGGATTTTAAATCTCTCCTTTGTTCAACACCAGTCCTTATTCTTCCAGACCTGCAACGACCATTTGAGATTGAGACAGATGCTTCAGATTATGCTATTGGTGCAGTCCTCACTCAGCATGGGAATCAGGTAGCTTATCACAGTGAAACTCGATATGACCTTGTTTGAATATACCCCACCCATAACAAATATATGTACTCCATTATGAAAACATGTCGACAATGGAAGAATTACATTCTGGGGAAGGAAACGATCATCCACATTGATCATAGGCCTCTGTAATTCATGCAGACACAAGGAAAGTTACAAAATGTGTGCCATCATAAGTGGTCCATGTACCTGCAAAAATTCCACTTGAAATTAAAGTACAAGAAGGGTAGCACCAACTATGTCGCAAATTTCCTCAGTCGACCCCCAGTGGCAGTGTTAACCATAGTTGTTAATTCCTATGGACATGAGACATATGGATGGCCACAATTTTACAATAATGACTCTGACTTTTCTACTTCCTATCAGATATTGAGCACAGGAAAAATAGTTCCCTACTTTCACCTCCATGATGGATTATTATTCCATCTGATCCATATCTGTATTCCTTCAAGCAAGCATGCAAAGATGATCTGGGAAGCTCATTACAGTCGATCATGGAGACATTTTGGTGTAGAAAATACAGTGGCATTATTACAAAAGAATTTTTATTTGCCAAAGCTTCAACAAGATGTTTGCAAGTATATAATATCATGCACCTCCTACACCATTTCCAAGCATGCCATCAAGAAAACGGGGCTATACACCCCTCTACCTACTCTGGATAGGCCTTGGGAGTCCATATCCATGGACTACATGACCGATCTACCTTCAACCAAGCATGTGAATGACTATGTCTTCGTGGTCCTTGATCGATTCTCTAAGATGGAAATTTTTGCACCCTGGAAGAAGAGCATCATAGTCGAGGCCATCACCAAGATCTTCTTCACACATGTTTGGGTTAATTTTGGGATAACACAAACTATTATCTCTGATCAAGAGAGTAGGTTCTTGAGAACCTTTTGGTCCAACTAGTGGTTGATGATGGACACCAAGATGACGAAATCAATAGCCTTCCACCCACAGACTGATGGAGAAATAGAGGTATTCAACAAGATGATTGTCCATATCATGTGAATGTATAATTACAAACATCCATGCACATGGGATGAAAGTCTTCATGATTTTCAACATAGCTACAACATATATCTCCACATCTCTATTGGCCATATCCCTTTTCAAGTGTGCTTAGGGTTCCAACCATTGGCCCCCATTGACATAACTCTTCCCATTGTAGCCACATAGGAATATCCCTCCCATGCTCAGAAAAAGAATGATCGGGAAGCCAAAAATGTTTACGGCATCCATCAAATCCAACAACAAGTTCATGATATTGTGCAGAAATCCAATGCCAAGTACAAGCAATGCCACGATCAACATCGGGTACCACACAAATTTCAAGTGGGTGATAATATATGATTGCATTTGCAGAAAGAGTGCCTCACAGGACCCCATCCAAATATATACCACTCCAATACAGGCCTTACACCATCACCAATCTTGTGGGTGAGAATTATTTTGAATTAAGTATTCCTCCTTTCCTTGGCTTGCACCAGGTATTTAATGTGGAACTTCTCCAACCATATTTTCCACCTCTCCTTGTCACACACCCACTATAGCGACTAATTTTTTTTTGTCTTTTCTTCAAGGGACAGAATCCCTGAATTTCTATGGGGCCTAGCGTAGACCATCCCTTCCCTTATCCTCCTCCAAGTGACCACAACCTAGCCTTAGCGCAAGCGCCTTTTGTAACTCGCGAGTTGGAGAGTCAAGGCTCTTGACTCCTCTTTTTCAAAACACTGATACCTGAAATGCGATATGGTTATGGCTCCCTCCTCACTAGCGCCTGCTACATATAACTGTAGGCTAGGCTAAACACTAGCACTACTCGCATCTCACGACTTCACGAGTTGGAGTGTTGAGCACTCGTACTCCTCCTTTGCGAATCCCCAAAACATGATAAGTCAACAATGGGTTGACTCTTGCCCAAGCGACATGTGTCCACCACCTGTCACCCACTTCCACCTTTCTCTGGGCGTTTGTTGTTACTCCACCTGTCCACCATGCGGTCCCCACCTAACGGATGTGCCACATGTTCGCACAAGCCCTCGATGCTCGGCACTTCATGACTTCTGCAGTCGAAAAGAAATTCTTTCAACCTTTGAACCCTCGATACGCAATACCAAACGGAGGTTCTGATCCAACAGTTCTCCCGTGGCTTGGATCCAATGACTACGATCACATCGCGATTTCATGATTCGTGAGTTCGTGCAGTCCTACCCTTGACCACTCCAAGTCGCGAGTCAACGAAATTCTACCTAACTGCTACGCATCCTGTGTCGATGGACGGTTCTGAATACTTCAGTACTTTCAGGACGTTGTCGAATCCACTCTCCTGCCTATGCAAAGGTTAAGATCGAAGGTCAATAGAGCTCTGATAGATCCTTGGATCTACGATCCTGGATCCCATCGCTACTTGTGAAGGATGAAAGGGTCGAGATGTTAATGCCTGCACTCCTCCTTTAGATCCATCGGTCTTGACAAATATGGGGTATTTCCGAAAGGATTTCGACCATTCGTCTACCAAACGATGGGGTATTCTCTTTCGATGATTGGACTTGCTATCCTTTCTGAGCTTGAATCACGAAATTCAACCTCTCAGATCTTAAAACTCCCATGACTCTGAGACCTTAGAGATCTACTCTTTCTTGCATAAGGTTTTCAGACCCGGATCGCATGAACCTTCAGACAGTTCTTGGGCAATTGTCCCTGATCTTAGTCAAGTCTCTGGGTAAAGGTTCAGTACGGTTCCAAGGTTTATGGGGTAATTCCCAAGGAAGAGTACTCTCGAGGAGACTTCCCATAATATTACGAGAATCAAGCAAACAAGACGATTCTCAGTGGAGCGAACTCATGCCCAGACTTAATCATTTGTATAGAAACCAACTATGGCATGTAAGTATACACATGCATCCATTATTTCCAATCTAAAACACCAGGCAATCATTCCACGCAGAAATCATTATGGACATATAAACATGAGCATGTATTCATGATATTCAATTCAAAATACAAGGCATAAAACACTTATCAGATCCACCAAGCGTGATACAACTGCTGAGAGGGGTGCTCGTTTCCACCCAACTGTAGGCTCAGTGACTCCAAACGGATTTACCACTAGCCACCCCCGAGCTAGACCACGATGCTTTGAGATTCATTCTCCTACTTCCAACTGAACGGAAGTCAAGGATGAAGGTTACTCTCCTTTTCTTGATATAGAAAAATAATCCAGGACGAAGGTTACTCTCCTTCTCCTATGTTTAGAACTCCCTGTGTTTCCAGAGTTTCTCCATTTCTCTTCCGCAATCCCTGTCATGCGCGCTCTCTCTCTACCCTTTACCACACTTCCTCTCTTTCCTTTTTTTCTGCAATATTGCGTGTGGTGTGAATTTCCCCGTCCATGGTCAGGTCTGAGAGCTTTTACGGATGGGCGGTTCACCCCCATACCCTCATTAACTCTTGAGGAGCCTCACCACCTACCAATCTGACGGTAAATCCATTCCAGGGTCAGAGAGTTGCTTTGGTCTTTGAGCAAGTAAAAACCAGTATGGTACTGGCTCGGTGGAA
>SNQJ01S0012643.1:119849-142920 GCA_010110895.2 Picea sitchensis
ATATTTGCTGAGAAATTCCATCCATCTAGTTTTTCTAGCATTTAGTGTTGGATATTCAAACAAGTATTTCATACCACCATGGTCTATCCTTAATTCAAATTTTATGCCTATAAGGTAATTCGTCAACATCCTTAAAGCATGTACTACGGATGCCAACTCTAGGTCATGTGTGACATAATTGATTTCATGCTCCTTCAATTTTCTAGAATCATAAAAAATTACATGTCCATTTTTTGTAAGGACTCCATTGATCCCTTCATTGCATGCATCTACGCACATAACCAAATCCTCATTTGGATCTGTAACTTTTAAAATAGGTGCACTCATTAGTAAACCCTTTAAGCACTAGAAATTTTCTTCACGCTTAGCACTCCATTCAAACTTTACTCATTTCTTTTGCAAAGATGTTATTGGGTGTGAAATATTGGATATTCCTTCAATGAATCTCATGTAATAACCAACTAGACCCATAAATGATCTAATCTATGAAATGTTTGTTGGTGTTGGCAAACTTTTGATTGTTTCAATCTTTTTCGAATCCACTGCTATGCCATCTTCTAAAACAATGTGACCCAAATAATGGATCTTCTTTTGATAAAAAGTGCATTTACTCAATTTGGCATACAATTAGTTCTCTCTCAACACTTGTAGCACCATCCTAAAATGTTTCTCATGCTCCTCCTCCATCTTGGAATAGATGAGAATATCATCCAAGAATACCATGACAAACTTGTCTAGAATATATTTGAACACTCCATTCACTAGACACATAAATGTAAATGTAGCAAGTACATTTGTCAACCAAAAAGGAACCACTACAAATTCATAGTATCCATACCTTGTCTGAAAGGTTGCTTTTCTAGTGTCTTCTTCTCTTATTCTCACTTGATGATAGTCTGACCTCAAGTCAGTTTTGGAGAATATATTTTCTTCTTTCAGCTGATAAAAAATATCACCAATCATTAGCAAAGGATATATATTCTTGACTGTAACCTTGTTCAGTTGTCTAAAGTCAATACATATTAACCTCAGTGTTCCATATTTTTATCTTGAAAAAAAGAATCGGGGCACCTCAAGGAGAAACGCTTGGGCGTATGTACCATTTCTTTAACAACTCTTCTAGCTGCATTTACAATTGTTTTAGCTCTGGTGTGCTCACTTTGTAGGAATTTTTGGACATTGGAGAATCTCTAGGCATTATTTCAATAGAGAAATCTATATCCCTCTTTGTTGGAAATCCTAGCAACTCCCCAAGAACATCTTCATATTCTTTCAAGACTGGATAATCTTCAAGACTTGGTTCCTTATCCTTCATTGGCTCTTCCATATGGGATGCATATATCTAGCACTTTTTTCTAAAACTTATTTTTAGTTGCAATGTTGAAATCTCCCAGATAGATATAGGCCTTGGAATACCTTATATTGTTTTTGAATTCTCTTCCTCATCAAGACATGTGAAAACCTTGTTACAACAATATAAGACAACAAAATGTTTTTCTATCCAATCCATACCAATCAAGCAGTCATAAGACCCAAGTGGTATGATGTTCAAATCTTCTTTATTGTTAATTCCATTCATGTTTACTGGAAAATCATTAACAAGCTCATTAATTCTCCTCTTGGTTCCAGTAGCTAGTTGAACTAACCAATACTTTTCATGCTTAGATTTCTTCAATTTAAATATTTCAACTATATTTCGATCTATATAGCTATGACTATCTCCATAATCAATCAAAATAGCTATGGGTTGATTATCAATCTTATCTTCCACTTCAATCATGTGGTATTGATAGTCTACTTATCTATTGGCCAAGGCTACATAGATCCTTTGCATGCTTCTTCACACGTCCTCTATTGTATCCTCTTTCTTGATTTTATGCATAGTATTTATTTTATTTCCTCGATGAGGACAATATTTATACATGTTATCTACTTCACATCCCAAACACTTTATGGGATGTTGTCTTAGCCTCTTTCCCAATGACTCTATCATTTTCTAATCTCCTTGATATGAATTCCCTTGTTGATGTGCTTGATAACTATTCCTTATGAAAGGTGTCTTGAATCCTTTATTCCTTTGATCAATCTTTCCTTTATTCTTATCATCCCAAGCCTTTTGGAAAGTTGGCCTTCCTCTATTCTTCTCATACAAATACTTGGCCTTTCTTATGGCTTCTTCGAAATTCATGTTCTCATCAAATTAAATTGTATCCTTGTAGAAGGATGGAAGTCCACTCACGAACCTATGAATTTTTACCTTCTCATCCTTGATGAAGCTCACATACCTAAGAAGTTCGAATAAATTTCTCTCATATTCATCCATGGTCATGTTCCCAAGTTTGAGTTCAAATAACTCTTGCATATTCTTGTCATAATATTGCTCTGATAAGTATTGTTGCTAGAAATATTTGTTGAACTTCTTCCAAGAAATTCTCTTCTCATCAAGGTGCTTAACTTGCTTCAACCGAACCCACCACATAGATTCCTTTCCTTGAAGGTGGTAGACTACAATTTGGGATTCTACATTTGATGAGTAATCATGCAACTATAAATATTTCCTCATTCCCAATAACCATGCATCTACATCCTCTCCTTTCTTGTTCTCCCCATCAAATGACAGTGTCTTGATTTTCCTTAGCTCCCCTTTCAAGTTATATGATCCATGTCTCATTCTCTAATATCTGACAGGAGACATACTTGGGTTTCTTTCTAACCTTGAACATCCATATTCTCTTCTGGTCAATTTCCCTAGGGAATGATTATTTTGATGTCTACTAACACTCCTTGATTGTCTATATCCTACATGATCATCTCACCTATCATGAGATCTATATGTTTCTACTTTCCTGGCACTAGCTTCTTGTTTTGTGTCAAAATATTTTTTGACTTGCTTTTGCAACATATTCAGGCTCTGAAGTATCTCATCTTGATCTTTCATGATCTTTTCATTATTGACCCTATAGCTCGACACTTCTCTTTGCAGGCTTCTCATAGTTATAATATCCTTACTGTCTCTTCTTCCATTAGACTCTGTCTCAACATTTCCCATGCTGAAAAAATGTAGACCTATGATCTCTTCTTCATGGTTGTAAGACCCTTTTGCATTCTCTATATCTCTAGTTCTCATATAGGAACTAAATTTGTTTTCTTGTACCTCTAATTCTGCAAGAAATGTGCATGTAATAATTATTGTTAGAACATGCATAACATAAAACATTTCATCAATTATAATACAGGTTATTCTTCATCCCAATTTACGAAGTAAAAAATGCACCAATATAAAATCTGATTCCTTAGATTCATTCCTCTATAAAAAAATCTCTCCAATGGATATACTCATGCATGATTCTAAGTTCTGAGTGGAAAGTTACAACACTCACATGCTGCAATTTCTACTTTCTTACTATTACAAAATTACTTTATTATTTTCTGATAAAATTTTAGCGCCCATTTCAAAATTTGGGATTGATAGACGTCTTTTCCTCCTCGATAAATTTCCAACAATTTTTTTTCTCAATTATGAGCGTCAAGATGAAAGTTATGGTCTATAAAAGTTTAGACTATTTTCCCCTATATATCCTTGTATGCTACATGTGTCTTCTTTTTCTTCATGAACATTTTACATACCCAGATCCAAAATCTAGATCCATAGTTGTCTTCTATGGATCATAATATTTCCATAGACTACTATTGTGCCTCAAACGGACTTATGAGCAAGTAGTTATGCCTTCTAGAATTAAATTGGTGATGAAATTTACCTTAATTCTTTCAACTGTAACTTTCTCATATGAGCTTTGTTTTTTTCCCAAAGTAGCTCATTGGATAGATCTTTGCAAGTTATTTTATTTAAGTTGCAAAGATATGTTCTCACACATTTTGATTTTCTAAAAAAATCGTTTAGGGCCTCAAAATCACTTTGCAAGTTTAAGACTTTCAAATATCATAAAATTTCATATAAAATTGATTTTTTTACTATTATAACAACCTTTTAAATCTGAGTCGTCAATCTCAAATAAGGTGAAATTTCATTTGTTGATTCATTAATCCTTTCCAAACCCCATGGATCAATTTCCACCATTTATTGGAAACATAAAACAATCTGAACCATTGATATGAACTCCATCAGCGATCGACGATCGATGATTTCCTTTGGATGCACGTGACATTTTTCCAAAATTGTTGGCCTGACCGTCATTCATCGACCCTTTCCCTTGGAAACCGATTTGAAATACACCACTAAACCAATTGAAATGACCATTAGTCATCAACCTCCGATGATTTTTGTTGGTAAATGAAACACTTTATCAATTTGGTCGACTTGACCATTGACCATCGGTCATTCCTGTTCGCATACAAAACACTTCTTTAGTTTGATCGACCCGACCATCAGCCATCGACCACTTCTTGGCTAACATGGAAACTATGTTGATATGGCAGGACATGTGGATGTTGACATTGAAATACATTTCATCATCCTCTTTCCTTCATCGGTGATTGACCATTTCTCTTGGATGAACCGACACCTCGTCAATTCTTCCAACCCCTGACCATCGGCCATTGAAGATTAGTGCTTTCTCTTGCTCAATAAAAAACACTTTGCTAAAACAGATGACCTGACCATTAGCCATCTTCCATCGACAATTTTTTTTTTTGACTAAAACACTTCGCCAATTTAGTCAACCCGACCATTGGCCATCGGTGAAATCTCTTGGCCAACTCCAACACTTAGAAATTTTCGATCAAAACCTAGATGAATTTGGGTCATTGATCTTGCAAGCCTAGATGATATTGACCATTGATTCGCCAAAATTTTCCCAACTCTTCTGGCGAACTTCAACCGTCGATCTAATCCATTTTCGAAACCCCCGAAAATGAATCTTGACCATCAATTTAATTATTTTCCCAAACTGCCAAAAATGAATCTCGACCATCGATCTCTCTCATTTTCCCTACTACCAAAAATTAATCTCAGCCATTGATCTAGTCGACCTTAGAAAACTCTGAAAACCTTATAATATTTTAAATTTATTAAAATGAATCTGGGTCGTTGATCTTGAGATGAAATGTGATCTCGATCGTCGATTCATCAAAGTATCCCTAGCTCCTTCGGTTGCCATTAAAACATGAAATTCGACCTCACATGTCGAATCTAATTCTACAATACGATCAATTGACGCAAATAAAGCTCTCAAATAATTTTGGGTTATTTAAAACTTGAATGTGCTCACAAATTTGGGGATTTCACTCTGATTTTTCACCATTTTCCCCCAAATTTGACATAAATCGAAATCTGTAACAACAATTTTTCCCAAATTCACTCTAGTTCCTGGCCCATATGGGTTCAGTGTTGAACTTAAGATCTGATAAACGACCTAATAATTTTTTGGGTTACGTCACTACTAAAACGACCTAATAATCTTTTTTGATACCAAATATAAATGCAGAAATAACACATAGCATGATAATAAGACTCATGCAATTGTCCATACTAAATAAAAAAGTAAATGAAATTGTTTAACTGTGCATAGAAACAACCAAAATACATACAGAATCATTCAAGCACATAAATAATAATTCATATACATCATTATACTCACAACAAATAGCATTAACCATAATAACTCAGAGTAAAACACACAACAACTATATCAACATTATACATGAATAGACACAACAAATAGGAACACTTATATTAAAAAATATGCAACACGATGTAGAGGATGGACATTCCTTCCAACCGTAGACTTGTTTTTCCAGTTCCTAACAACAAGTCACCCCTGAGTTGGGGTTATCAATCCATAAGATATGGTGGTCCCTAAGGCTGGATAATGTCCCCCTCTCAACAATAAAATATCACAGCTAATTCTAGTCCACCATATCTCTTCCCCACAACCTCCACAACCCAAGGGATGGAATCCCCCTTCACTGCTCATAGTGCCTCGAGCCTTTCCACTCTCATACAAGGCTTCCAACATAGGTTGGATAAGAAATCTCTCTACTGGGACCTCATGAATTCTATGACTGCAAAATGAATTTTCCCAGCAGCAAAACATGTGCTTCCCTTGACAAATTTCAAATAGAACGTTCCTAATAGGCCTATATCCTCTTTCTCCATGAAATTATAGCTCCAAACATCTGCCAAATATGTCCACAACATATTCCTTCAAGATTCAACACTCAAAACTCCTTTGTTTTCCAGAAAACTCCATGTAAAAACATATATCCTATACAAAAACGTGAATCTCCCCTTCTGGTCCACTACCCATACAAATTTCCCCTCTTTCTTTTTATTTTCTTGGCTTACACTCTTCCCCAAGCTGATTTTACTCAACCCTCATTCTCTCAATAAATATGGGATGTGAATTTTCACACCCACCCTCTTACATGAATTCAATGATTGGGCCCTAAAACACTCAACAAATAATGGAAGGTTCATGGTAAGGATAATTTAGAAAGAAATGGGTTTAGTTTTAATAGACATGGGTAAAATATCCCCTTGGACCTGTAATACCCTTGTTTCCCCCAATTTTTAAATATAACTATAAACTGGCCAAAATACTATGGCAGACTAAATATGTGTGAATGTTTGATTTGGTGAACCTTTGTATAAAAGGGTCAATATATGAATTTTTTGTTATTAATAGAAATTGGATATGTGTTGCACAATTGTTGAAAGGGGGGAGTTTTCCAAGATAGACCATGGATGTTATGAGAGAGATGGTGAGGGAAACCAATAATGGTTGAGATGACCCTCACCAAACCAGTACCTACTAGGTGTAATTTCTCAACAGTTATTTGAACCAGAAAGGAATTACCAGTCAGGTTGGTAGTTGGAAGGCCATCCTTAAGATTTAATGAGGAGATGGGGCATGGTACCCATATATAAGGCTTCTAGGCCTGACCACGAATTGGGGATTCATACCCACATAGCCTTGCTGAGGAAGGAAAGAAAGGAGATAATTCGGGGGGACAGAGACAGATCTGCAAGGACGCAGAGTAGAGAGAACAATCTCGAGAAGAGAAGAGAAGCATGTTTTTCGAATCTGGAGTGGAGAGAAAGGCTGAGAAGCAAGCTCATTTTGGTTGTAAGAATCCATGGGAAGGGTTTCGCTATAAGATGATAAACGAGGTTGACGAGTGATTGAGGAAGTACTCGTGCAGACCTCCTTTCATGGAGTAGAGAAAATCGGTTGCCAATTTCCTATGGGAAGAGGAGAGTAACCTCTATCCCTGACTGTTGTGGAGAAAGGAAAAAGAATCTCTCTCAGAGCATCATGGTATAGCTCAGGGTAGCCAATGGTAAATCCATCAAGAGTGGTTGTGCCTATGGTTGGGAGGAAATGGGCACCCATTTCAGCAGTCGCTTCACATTCTCCATTTCGTATAACTATTATCATACTATGTGTATATATATTGGATGTGATGATGGAATGTCTGTGTTTATGGGTAAGTATTTCAGTATTTGAACAATTACTAGAAATTCTCTTTTTCTTCTATAAACTACTATATCTATATGGTCTTTGATTTATCTCAATTTAGCTTCTATAGATTCATGGGATATGAATCTGTAGGAGATTTGAGGTAGGAGTAACTAAAATGTCTAAGTATTGTCAATCCTTTGAGTTTCCTTAGCGGGAATGTCAAGTTCAACCTTGTGGGAGAAGGGAGATCCCTTCAGACTATCCACCCATATGACTAAGGGCTCATGCCCACGTCCTTAACCCATTTGTTGCAAAAAGGATTATCACTTAGCCCACAAGAATTTTCAAAGGATCCATATGACCAGGGTCTGGGGACCTTGCACTAGTCCAAAAGGAGATAGCTCTTTCGACTTCGGGACTTCGAAACTTATGACTCCACAATCCTCGAAAACAATCAAAGGTCGAAGTCGCAAATTGATGAGGGTCGTATATCTGGGGATCCAGTGGAGATCTCTCTCAGCAATTATATCGGACTTAGGAAGGGTAACGTTAAGTGCTTCAGAGAAGTACTACTTCGGGAGAATAGGAGTGGTCTAGCATTGAAACTCCTGAATGTCGGAGTCGTGAAGTTCATAGGGACCATTGAAAGTGGAGGGACAGGTGTCCACAGATCAATGGTTATCCAAAAGTTTGGGTATTTGGCAGTATAGGGATGCGCGAGTATCCTCAGAGCTCTACAAGTCGGAGTAAATATTAGTTGTGAATGATAGGTACACGTGGCAAGAGATCCTATAGTGCGGAGACTTGGTACTCCAAAGGAACTTGGCCAAGATTTTTCAAGGTGTGAAAAATCCCAAAGTCACGAACGGTGAAGTGAATATCAATCATTTATAGGTAGAGGACACATGGCGCTAGATCTGAGAGTTTGTAGACTTGGCTCTTCAGGGGACTTGTGATGTGAGGAGTTGTGAAGTATGAAACCCTGAAGTAATGGAGGTTTTGGATCCGAGGACTACAAGGACTCTTACTGACCGTGAGATCGAAGGGATGGGAAACTATTAGTCCAAGATGATGTGGCATCCTGATGCCATTCAAGGTAACATGGACCCACATTATGTGTGCCACATGTCACCTAGATATGGATGATTCATAGACCCCTTATTCCTATTAGAGCATGACACGTGTCACCTCCTCAGAGGAAACATTTCACCCCTGTCCCTCAACACGTGTCATCTTCTGGTTCGTGCCCACTTGGCCACATGATTGGTGAGGTGTTCGAGACTCCAGGAATTTGGATAAATTCAGGAGTTTGAAATATTTGGGGCATGGTACAATATAGGAACGTTCAACATAAAACGTCAAACGTCAGTCGTGGAAGGGCCAAGGCCACGTGGCGAGATTTCTACACTCTGGGAGTCTAGATAATTTCGAGGGTTCAGAAGGTTTGGGCATAGTATGGTAAAGGAACTTTCAATGATGATCATCAATCGTTGAATTTTGAACGTTCAACGATGATTGTCGATTGTTGAACGACCGAAATGATCAATGTAGATTGTCGATTACCGAACGTCGAAAAAGGGACGTTCAACGTAAAAAACTGAACACTGATCGTCGAATGGCTAAGGTTGTGTGGCGATATTTTGGGACTTCGGGGAGTGATAAAAAGGGGTGTTCAACGTCGAACGCCGAAAACCCCAACTAATAATCACCTGGATAACTTCAGAAGGAAATAACTTGCAGACCAGAGCTCAGATTTTAGTGTGGTGATGACCGATAGAAATCTTGTAGTTAGCAGTGGCTAGTGGAGATCCTGAAACTAGGATTTGAGATAGTTAGTAAAGACAAAAAATTGATGCCCCATCCCTAGAAAGGGTATTTATGGGTTGGGTGTGTGACAAATTGGTATCAGAGTATGGCAACAACACTTGGCATGCTTGGGCTTATGTATGAGTCGCATAAAAATATTATTAGAGAACTTTATGGGGTAATGCCCTACCTTACCCTCCTTCTATAAGAAACATGTATGAACCTCTATTGAAGAGAGGAACGAAACCTTCTACTGTTGATAGATGTTTTGGAAGTCTTCACTGTATGTTGCTAATATTTCCAAATAAAGAAGTTGACTTCACTAACTAACAAAAAGTTGACTTTGCAATGATATGTGTTGTTCATGAATTGGTAGATTAGTAACTAACATAAAATGTTTTGTCAGCACTCAAGCAGTCAGTGAACAATAGGAAAAATACAACGTAAGGGATGGTGACACACCATCAGTTGGGGGAGATATCCCACAATAGAGAGGAAGAATATGATGAAAGTAGGGTGGCGAAAACCCCTCTAGATTTGGCAGAAACTATAAGAAGCTTCATGGAAGAATTACAGAGTTATAAGGCTGACAATGAAAGGATGATAAAGGAACAAGAAAAGAAGACTGAAATTAATGTCATCCTACTGCAAATTCTATCAAATATACAAAGAAAACTACAACATGGTCCGGCTGCGAGTCATGTGGACAAGCACCATAATAAGAAAACTCCAAGTCCACCTGAGATGCAAAAGCATGGTCCAGAAAGTGGCCACACTAGGAGGAGCACATCAAGGAAGGCCCAACATGGAGTCAAGAGACACTCACCTGAATGTCTCTCTGAGGACACTGACAACTCCAAGGAATCTTCTAGTGGAAAAAAAAATTCCCATTCTTAGACGAGGGGAAATAAGAGGAAACATTCCAAGAGTCCTAACCCTGAAGAATTCAAGAAATCCAAACCACCCACCTTCGATGGAGATATTAAAAAGGGGGGAGAAGCAGAAGTTTGGCTACTCGGCCTAAAGAAGTACTTTAGAGTTCATGACTACTCTGAGAACTTAAAGGATTGGATAACCATTTTCAACCTGAATGGGAAAGCTTCCATTTGGTGGGAGGACCTTAGGAATGTGAATGGAATCCATGAGAAGGAATTGTCATGGAAACAATTTGAGAAATACTTCAAGAAGAAGTATTTGTTAGAAAATTACTATGATGGGAAGACCAAGGATCTCTATGAACTCAAGCTGGGAAAACTCACCATAGATGATTATATCAACAAATTTCTCAAGCTGATGAGGTATGTGCCATACATAAAGGATGAAAAGGTAAAGATGCAATGATTTATTAGTGGATTAACTCATTCTTATCGGGACAGAATTGAGTTTGATGAGCCCAATACCTTAGAGGATACTATTCAAAAAGCAAGGTATTTCTATGAGCAATTCAAGAGTAAGATAGAACCCCATGAAGACTGGAAGAAGAAAAAAAAATTGGGATTCAAGAAGGGGTTTAAACCCACGAGATTTAAGAACCATGGGAAGAATTGTAGGATGAGCCTTCCTACCAGAAGTGTGTATCAAAAAAAATTCCATCCTAGAGTGGAAATAAACCATTCGGAGAAGTTCCAAGTAAGACTGATAACATGAAGAGAGAAACCTTGAAATGTTGGGGTTGTGGAGAGGAACATCTGCTGAGGGACTGCCCACATAGGCAATAGAACAATGGGAGGGTCTACAACATCCAAGAGGCTACCATAGTCAATGATGAGGCTAAGAGCATGCCACAAATTTATGCAGCCTTGGATAATAGACAAGCTGACCACCAAGCTTCAGTGGTGGATATGGAAGGTACAATTTCCAACCATCATGTTTCCATTTTAATTGACCCTGGTTCTAATTTGAGTTATGATGCCACTCAAACTGTTGAGAAATGTAAATTGCAACAAGTTAAACATGTTAAATCATGGTTGGTACAACTAGCCACTAGAACCAAAAGAAAAGTAACAGAGTTCCTACTAGCATGTCAATTTGTTATAAGTGGATTGCCCACCCAAGCGAACCTAAACATGATTCCTTTAGGATTCTATGACCTGTTAATTGGCATGGATTGGTTGGCTACCCACAAAACCAAGTTGGACTGTTATAGTAAAAATTTGGAGTGTGAAAATGAAGAAGGAAGAAGGGTAACCCTACAAGGGATTCAAAATCCTATCTCAGTGAGACAAATATGACCCCTCCAAGTGAAGAAGTATTGCAAAAAGGGATGTCCCTTGTATGAAATACAAGTACTAAACTCTATTGAGAATGACAAACCCATCCTATAGGACCATCCCATATTAATATAATATAAAGATGTATTCCCATAAGAGATGTGAGGTCTACCTCCAAGAAGGGATATTGACTTTTCAATATAACTTGTACCAGGAGCAGTGCCATTGTATAGAACACCCTATAGAATGAGTACACCAGAGCTAGTTGAGCTCAAACTACAACTGAAGGAGATGTGGTACAAAGGATACATTCAGCCTAGTGTGTCCCCATGGGGAGAACCATCCTTATTTGTGAAAAAGAAGGATGGCACACTCAAATTTTCCATAGATTATAGACAACTCAATAAGATGACCATCAAGAATAAGTATCCCTTGCCAATGATCGATGACTTGTTTGACCAATTAAGGGGTACTACAATATTCTCCAAGATTGACTTGCGGTACGGATACCATCAGGTCCGAATTAAAGATGAAGACATCCACAAGACAAAATTTAGGAAAAGCTATGGTCACTATGAATTTGTGGTGGTGCCATTTGGGCTTACCAATCCACCAACCACTTTTATGTGCTTAATGAATAACACATTAAAAAAGTTCTTGGATAGATTTGTGTTGGTTTTCATTGATGGTATCATAATCTATTCCACGAATAGGGAATAACATGAAGAACATCTCAAGATAGTACTCCAAGTACTAAGATAACATCAACTCTATGCTAAGCTTAGTAAGTGTGACTTTTTCCAAAAACAAGTCCATTACTTGGGCCATGTTATTTCTAAAGAAGAAGTGGCAGTCGATCCTGACAAGATTAAAGCCATCATGGATTGGCCTACCCCAAAGGATGTATCTGATATCATATCCTTTATGGGCCTAGTAGGATACTATAGGAGATTCATAAAGGGATTCTCCAAGATTGGTTTCCCAATCACCTCCCTTCAGAAAAGGGGGCTTAAATTCATTTGGACATCAGAATGTGAAGAGATATTTCAAGAGTTGAAATACCTTCTAACCCATGCACTTGTACTGAATATTTCATACCCAAACAAGTACTTCCTTGTGTGTACAAGTGCCTGCAAGGAAGGGCTCAGAGGAGTCCTTATGCAATAAGGACATGTGATTTGTTATGAATCCAGAATGAAGTCAATTATGTGACCCACGATATGGAATTGGCTTCCATAGTGCATGCTTTAAAAATGTGGAGGCATTACCTCTTAGGTATAATATTTGTACTTATGATAGACCATAGTGGGTTGAGGTATTTGTTTGACCAATGGAAATTCAATGTGAGACAGGCTAGGTGGATGGCTCTCCTTAGTGAATTTGATTTTGAAATCAAACACATCAAAGGAAAGGAGAATAGGGTGGTTGATGCCCTTAGTAGAAGTATGAAAGTGGTTCACTTGGAAACTATAAGTGCCAGTGAATCAGACATCAAAGAGAGAGTTAAAAGTGCACAAAAAACAGATGCATTTTTCAAGACCGTGACATCATACCTAAAGCAAGATGTCACGGAATAGAATAGGACTGAAATAAAAAGTCTATCAGATGCTTAATGATGGTCTATTGACTTACAAGGGAAGATTGTATATTTTGAATTGTGACAATTTGAAGAGGTTCATAATGGATGAACTACACAAAATACCATGTACTTGTCATTCTAGTTATGAGAAAATGATCACTGCCACTAGGAAATTATTTTATTGGCCTGAACTAAAGAAGGACATAGTTGATTACTTAGTTAAGTGTCTAGAATGTCAACAATTCAAGGCAGAACATCATCATCCAACAGGGTTGTTTCATCCCCTGCCAATTCCCGAATGGAAATGGAAAACCATCTCCATGGATTTCATCATAGGATTACCAAGATCAACCAAACAGAACGACATCGTCATGGTAGTTGTGGAAAAACTGAGCAAGGATGCTCACTTCATACCCATCAAGTCCACTTGCAAGGAAATAGATATTTCCATCATTTTCATGAAGGAGATATTTAGGCTGCATGGCATGCCTAAGGAAATTATATCCGACAGAGATACAAAATTCACTTCAAACTTTTGGAAATCTCTATTTGTTGGTTTTGAAACAAAATTGCTCTTTAGTACAGTCTATCACCCTCAAAATGATGGGAATATAGAGAGGGTGAGCCAAGTATTATAAGACATGTTGAGGATGCATGTAATCCATCAACCCAAGAAGTGGGAGGACTACCTATCACTAGTAGAGTTTGCCTACAACAATGGACATCAAGAGTGATTAAAAATGAGCCCTTTTGAAGCCCTCTATGGAAGACAATGCAACATTCCAATCAGTTGGAACAAACCAGTAGATAGAGTTACAATAGGGACATATATGCTAAAGGAAATGGAACATCAAGTAATTCAGATCAGAAAAAATCTAAAGATATCCCAGTATAGAAAAAAGAGATATGCATAGATGAAAAAGACTCCTAGAGATTTCAAAGAAAGATATCATGTGTATCTCCGAGTTAGACCCAAGAAAATATCTTTAAGGATGGGAGTTTGTGCCAAGAAGGAACCTCGGTATTATGGACCCTTTGAAGTTTTGGATATGGTGGGACCAATAGCCTATCAACTAGCACTTCCTCCCACAGTGAAGGCACATAATGTTTTCTATGTTTCTTTATTAAATAAGTATGTACATGATTCTAATCATATTATTGGTTGGTCTGTGATCCAGGTGGAAACCGAGGGAGAATTCTTGCCAGAACCTCAATGCATAATAGACAGGAAGGAAACCCCACTCAAGAACATAACCATTGCACAGGTCAAGGTGTAGTGGAAACACTTTGGCCCAAATGAGGCTACATGGGAAATGGAGGATGCCATGAAACATACAAATCCATTTTTGTTTACTTCTATACATACAGATCACATCGATAGATAGAACATCGAGGACGATGTTCCTTTAAGGGGGAGGGGATTGTAATACCCCTATTTCCCCTAGTTTGTAAATATAACTATAAATTAGACAAAAGACTATGGCAAACTAAATATGTGTGAATTTTTTATTTGATGAACCTTTGTATAAAAGGGTCAATGTATGAATTTTATATTATTAATAGAAATTGGATATGTGTTGCACAACTACTGAAAGGGGGGAGTTTACCAAGATAGAACACGAATGTTATGAGAGAGATGGTGAGGGAAACCAAGAATGGTTGAGATGACCCTCACCAAACCAGTACCTACTAGGTATAATTTCTCAATAGTCCCCTGACCTAGAAATGAATTACCAGTCAGGCTGGTAGTTGGAAGGCCATCCTCAAAAGTTAATGAGGAGATGGGGTAGGGTACCCATATGTAAGGCTTCTAGGCTTGACCAGGAATTCAGGATTCAGAACCATGTAGCCTTGTTGAGGAAGGAAAGAAAAGAGGTAATTCAGGGGGACAAAGACATATCTGCAAGGAAACAGAGTAGAGAGAACAATCTCAAGAAGAGAAGATAAGCATGTTTTTTTACTCTGGAGTAGAGAGAAAGGATGAGAAGAAAGCTCATTTTGGTTGTAATAATCCATGGGCAGGTTTTTGCTACAAGTTGGTAAACGAAGCTGACGAGTGACTGAGGAAATACTCCTGTAGACCTCCTTGCTTGGAGTAGAGAAAATCAGTTTCCAATTTCCTGTGGGAGGAGGAGAGTAACCTCCATCCCCAACTGTTGTGGAGCAAGGAGAAATAATATCTCTCAAAGCATCATGTTCTATCTCGGGGATGACCAATGGTAAATCCGTCAGGAGTGGTTGTGCCTATGGTTGGGAGGAAATAGGAACCTCTTTCAGCAGTCACTTCACATTCTCCATTTCTAATAAGTATTATCATACTCTGTGTATATATATTGGATACGATTATGGAATGTCTGTGTTTATGGTTAAGTCTTTCAGTATTTGAACAATTAATAGAAATGCTCATTTGCTTCTATAAACTGTTATATCTATATGGTATTTGATTTATCTTAGTTTAGCTGCTAGAGATTCATGGGATATGAATCCACAAGGAGAGTCAAGGTAGGAGTAACTAAAACGTCTAAGTCATGTTGATCCTTTGAGTTACCTTAGTAGGAATGTCAAGTTCAACCCTGTGGGAGAAGAGAAATCCCTTCAAACTATCCACCCATCTGAATGAGGGCTCATGACCACGTCCTTAACCCATTTTCTGTAGAAAGGATTAGCACTTAACCCATAAGAATTTCCAAAGGATTCATATGACCAGGGTCTGGGGACCCTACACTAGTCCAAAAGGAGATAGCTCTTTTGGCTTTAGGACTTCAAAAATTATGATTCCACATTCCTCGAAAACAACCGAAGGCCGAAGTCATGAATTGATGAGGGTCGTAGATATGGGGATCTAGTGGAGATCTCTCTCAGCCGTTAGATCGTACTTAGCAAGGGTAATGTTAAGTGTTTTGATGAAATACTAATTTGCGAGAATAGGAGTGGTCTAGGGCCGAAACTCCTGAATGCCAAAGTCACTAAGTTCATTGGGGCCGTTGAAAGTGGATGGACACGTGTCCATAAATCAATGACTATCTATAAGTTTAGGTATTCGACGATAAAGGGACATGAGAGTTTCCCTGGAGCTCTGTAAACCAGAGTAAATCTTGGTCTTGAATGATAGGTACACGCGGAAAGAGATCCTATAGTTTGGAGACTTGGTACTCCAAAGGAACTTGGCCAAGATTTTTCAAGTTGTGAAAACTCTCGAAGTCGCGAACAGAGAAGTGATTCTCAGTCATTGATGGGTAGAGGAAATGTGTCACTAGATCCAAGAGTCCAGAGACTTGGTTCTTTAGGGGACTTGCGATGTGAGGAATTGTGAAGTCTGAAACCCCGAAGTAATGGAGGTCATGGATCCGAGGACTATGTGGACTCTTACTGACCGTGAGATCAAAGGCCTGGGCAGCTATCAGTCCAAGATGACATGGCATCCTGACATCATTCAAGGTGACATGGACCCACATTACGTGTGCTATGTGTCACCCAAATATGGATGATTCACGGACCCCTTATGCCTATTAAAGCATGACACGTGTCACCCTTGGCCCTCGTCGTGTGTCAAATTTTGGTTCATGCCCGCCTAGCCACGTGATTGGTGATGTGTTCGGGACTCCGGGAGTCTGGATAACTTCAGGAGTTCAGAATATTTTGGGCATGGTACAATATAGGAATGTTCAACGTAAAAGGTCGAACACTGATCGTCGAAGGGCCTAAGCCATGTGGTGATATTTCAAGACTCCGAGAGTCTGGATAATTTTGGGGGTTCAAAAGATTTGGGCATAGTATGGTAAAGGAACGTTCAACAATGATCGTCGATTGGTGAATGTCGAACATTCAACGATGATTGCCAATTGTTGAATGACTGAAACGATCAACATAGATTGTCGATTACCAAACGCCGAAAAATGGGCATTCAACATAAAACACCGAACGTTGATCATCAAATGGCTAAGGTTGTGTGGAGAGATTTTGGGACTTCTAGGAGTGAGAAAAAGGGGCGTTCAACGTCGAATGTCGAAAACCCCAAATAATAATCACCCCAGTAACTTTGGGATTCAATAACTTGCAGACCAAAGCTCATATTTTAGTGCAGTGATGACCGTTAGAAATCTTGTGGCGAGTAGTAGCTAGTGGAGATCCTGGAATTAGGATTTGAGATAGTTAGGAAAGACAAAAATTGATGCCCCATCCCTAGAAAGGGTATTTAGGGGTTGGGTGTGTTACAAGACCCCTTCCCTCTCTTATGGAAAATAAGCCCCCAAATCTCCATCTGTGTCCATCTGCAACTGGCGATAAATTTTGTTCATTATATTCAATTTATGGAATTTACATATTACATTGCTCGGCCCTCAACCATACATTACATTTATAATATGCCCACCAGTTTGGGGTTTGAAAATGGGGATTTTACACTAGGTACACTTGAAACCATCCCTAGATAAACCAATGGGCCATCTTGTTGTTATACTACACCAAGAATAACACTATAGAATATCACTCTCTAGTACCTGGGTAGTAGAGTAGTACATCTAAGGGCATGGTTGAGCCTCCTTAGTTAGTTCCCTGAGATATTAATTCGATTACTACTGTTGGACCAAATTGCACATATATCAGAGATCTATAGCACTTGACACTCCCTTGTCCCCAAGAGCCAATAACATGTCTCAGTGAGCTCAGCTATGAAGGATACTTATAAACACCCTCATACTTATTTGGAAAACATGAACACCCACTCTACTACAAGCAGGTTAGACTACATGGACGATTGGCTTAATAAAATTTAGGATGAAATAAGTGGGTTCAATGCAACGTTGGACAAGAGGCTGGATGAAAAGCTGGAGGAGAATTTCAACAACTTCCAACAAATGCTTCTTGAGAAGTTAATGGGTATGCAAAATTGGGGTGTACTAGAATAAAACCATTGGACTCCCCAACACATTGAGCCACACCAGGAAGAAACTTATTACTTATGATTATTCAACCACCCACAACCCTTGTCAGGACCGCACAACAATAGATCAATGGATAATAACATGTGGAATGATTCTCCTAAGGTGGACCTGAACAAGTTTGAAGGTTTTGACCCTTTTGGATGGGTCACCCAAAGGGTACATTAGTTTTCCCTCTAGGGAATTCTTGATGACATGATGAAACTTAGGGTGAGGGTATTATATCTATATCTAGAATGATGGCAATGGTGGGACTAGAATAAAATCACATATGCAAGATATATCACTTGGAGTCAATTTGTTAAAGTTGTCTATGCACGTTTTGAAAAGGATACACACTATTTGGGGTGACTTACCAAGTTACACCAAATAGGCTCAGTCACATATTTTATGGCATCCTTTGAGAAATTAGATTTTTGTATAGAGAACTTAATAGATTATTTCTATAAAGAATGTTTCTATAGATCCTTAAGGAAGATATTAGAGCACAAGTTAGAATGCAACATCCTGCTATGTGGTTGGAAGCAACACAAAGGGACCTATAATCATAAACGGTGATTAATGCATAAAAAAAATCCAACCTTCATTCCCCACACTCATCCTCTCCAAGGTACTACCCCAATAATAACTCATACTCATCCCTTGAAAATACAAAGGTTGTCTCCAACGAAAATGGAAAATTACCAAAGATGAGGACTATTTTATAATTGTGATGAAACATATGCTCCAAATCATCATGTAAAGAACAAAAAATGTTCCAAATTGATCAAAAAAGAGACACAATAATTACAAGTTGAAGGAAACAACACTCAAACTTAGACATATATAGAACCACCATTCTATCATGAAGAACGACTTATCTCCTTGCATGCATTATCAGGTATTTCAACTCCACAAACCTTGAAACACATGGGTTACATCAACCACCAGAAATTCATAGTCCTATTTGATAGTGGCAGTGCTCACAATTTCATTCACAAAAGAGTGGAAACACATACTTATTCTTGTGTACACTCACTTCCCAACTTTCAAATTATGATTTCCAATGGAGGTATGATGAAATGTGGGGGAAGATGTGAAAATGTTAGACTCCATATGGGAGACTATCAACTCAAAACCCATATATTTTCCATCGATATGGGTGGGTGTGATACAATATAGTGGGTGGAATGGATACGTACGTTGGGACTAGTAACCATGGATTTCAAAGAAATCTATATGAGTTTCACTAAACAGGGTCATGTGCACACCCTTCGAGGGATTCTAGCAGGCTCTCCTTAAGTATTCAACTCTCATCATATGGAGAAGTTATTAAAGAAGGGTCACTCTAGTATTATTTCCCAATTTAATTCCATACGGGTTATGGATAAACAAACACAAGAAATCCACCCATACTTGCAGCTATTCCTTGACAAAGATCATCAGGTATTCAAGACACCAAAGGGTTTACCCCCTTCTCAAGCAGAGCATTACCATGGAATTCCCCTAATTCCAAGAATTCAACCACCAAACATATGTCCTTATATCCACCCTTTTGCATAAAAGAATGAAATAAAAAAAATCATTCATGAGCTATTGGAGGCGGGGGTCATTTTTCCCAGTACAAGACCTTACTCATCACCAGTAGTCATGGTATTAAATAAGGAAGCCACTTGGCACATGTGTCCTATTTTTTAGGTTCTGAATAAGTTAAAAATCAAGGACAAATTTCTCATCCCTATTATTGATGATCTCCTTGATGAACTTCATGGAGATTGTTTTTTCACTAAGCTTGATCTATGTTCAGGATACCACCAAATCAGGATGAAAGAGGATAACATTCCAAGGACATCCTTTAGAACACACAAAGGTAATTATGAGTTTCTAGTGATTCCTTTCGGCCTTTGTAATTCTCCATCCACATTTCAAAGTCTCATGAACAATATTTCAAACCCTTCCTATGTAATTTTTTGCTAGTATTCTTTGATGATATATTGATCTACATTAAAACATGGGAATCCAACATAGAACATGTTGATAAGTCCTTGCAACTTTTGAGACACATAAAAATCTTTGTGAAGCACTCCAAATGTTCTTTTGGGGCTCATGAAGTTAAATATTTGGGTAACATTGTAAGTTAGGAGGGTGTACAAGTTGATCCCAAGAAAGTGGCAGCTGTGCAAGATTGGCCCCATCCCAAAACACTAAAGAGTTTGAGGGAATTCTTAGGAATTATAGGCTACTATAGGAAATTTGTGAAAAATTATGGAAACATCATAGCTCCCCTAAATTCACTCCTTAAAAAAATGCCTTTGTTTGGAGTGAGGTCGGAGCACAGGCCTTTGTTGCTTTAAATAATTCCATGTGTACTACTCCAGTATTAGCAGTACCTGACTTTAATAACACTTTTGTCTTGGAATGTGATGCTTCAAGGAGAGGTATCAGAGAAGTATTAATGCAATAAGGACACTCCTTGGAATTCACTAGTAAACAATTGGGTGACCGCAATTTGGGAAAACCCACATATGAGAAAGAAATGATGGATATCCTTTATGCAATGGAGACTTAGCGACCATACCTCATAGGGAGGCACTTTCATATCAAGACTGAGCATCATAGTTTGAAGTACTTTCTTGAACAATGATTGTCTTCACTAGAGAAACATAAATGGGTCACCAAGATTTTGGGGTATGATTATGAGATCATATATAAGAAGAGTAAAGAGAATGTTGTGGCTCGTGATTTATCTAAACAATTCAAGGGGGGTGGGTTACTATTTACCTTACCATTACCAAGCTTGGGATAGATCAAGGAGGTCTACAAGCAATGGATAGCAAATTATACTTTAATGAAACTCATCTAATGGCTTTAGGTAGATCCCAACCCAATTAAAATTCATACATTGAAACACGATAGATTTCAGTATAAAGGGTGCATTGTTCTGGAAAGGGATTCGACCCTAAAATAAAAAGTCTTAAAGGAGATACATTCATCACCAATATTCAGTCACTCTGACTTTCATAAAACCTATGAAAGGACTAAGCATTCATTCTTCCAAGATGACATGAAAACAAACATCCAAGACTTTGTAGCATACAGTGACACTTTCCAAAGAAATTAGGGAGAGAGTGAAGATACTAGGGGCATTGCAACCATTACCAATCCCAACACAGATTTGGATAGACCTTTCAATGGACTTTATCGTGTGATTGCCAAAAGCAGGAAACAAATCAATCATCATGGTGGTTGTTGAACGTCTTTCAAAAGTTTTTCATTTGTGTGCCCTCACTCATCCTTTCACTCCTTCCTCATTATCTCGGGCCTTCATGGATCAGATCTTTAAGCTACATGGTATGCCCACTTCTATTGTCTCGGATTGGGACCCCACATTCACTAGCAAATTTTGGTAGGAACTATTTAAACTTCAAGGTACACAGTTGAATATGAGCATTGCATATCATCCTCAAACTAATGGTCAAACAAAAGTGGTCAACAAGTGTCTAAAAACCTATTTGAGATGTTTTGCTTCAGAAAAGTTGCACTAATGGGAATAATGGCTTCCCCTTACTAAATGGATATACAACACCACTTATCATGGAGCTACCAAAATGACACCATATGGAATTGTTTATGGCCAAGAACCCCTACATTGGAATCCTATGTACCAGGCACCTCCAAGGTTCATGCAGTAGATAGAACACTTCACACCAGAGAAGCCATTATCTGTATGCTCAAGGAAAACTTGTTTATGGCACAAAATCGAATGAAACAACAAGTTCATCAACATAGATCTGAATTTTCTTTTGGTGAAGGGGATCAAGTGTTTCTTCACCTGTAGCCTTATAAACATACATCACTCAAACATAAAGTTCCCCATAATCTAGCTTTGAAGTTCTATGGTCCCTATCATATCATACAACGCATTGGTCAAGTCACCTATATGTTGGCTCTCCCAACCCACTCCAAGATTCATCCAATCTTTCATGTGTCATGTTTGAAGAAAGTTGTGGAATCAAATTGTAAAGTGCAGACCAACCTGCCAGAAATTGATGAAGAAGGTTCCATTTGGCTCCAACCAAAAGCAATATTGGATACTAGAGAGTGCCAATTGTACCCACTCATGACCAAGGAAGTATTGATCCAGTGGAAATATATGCAACCAGAAGATGCCACATGGAAACCAATAGTGACTCTACAACAATTTCCTCTCCTTCATCCTTAAGGACAATGATATTTTTAAAGGGAAAGGGCATGTTAGGGTCCTACCCTAACCCCCTTACTTAGATACTTTATTAATGTGTGAGGTCACCTTCCTTGAATAAGGCCCATTAAATAATTAGTTAATAGTCACTCATTGTAATAAAGGGTCATTTTAGTAATAAGACCCAAATTAGTTGGTTGACCCTCATTATAAGGGGTCCATAGGTAGTTAAGATTCTTTATGGAAATATATATATTGAGTAGAAGGTTATGTATTGTTTTGTCAAGAATTCTTATTATATTTGGAGCTTTGCTTTTGAAAAATTCTCCTGTGAAGAGGAAAGTGAATATATCTCTCTTTTCTCTTGTGTTCTCGAGTTTTGCACTACATTTCATCTGATTACTCTAAATTTTTGGATTAAATACACTACATATTTTATTTCCATGTGTGCATGTTGACATCAACATAGTGTAACTGATTAGTACATGTAGAGACCTCTAAAAGTACCATTTGGCATTGGGGGCTGTGAGTACTTGAATGGTTTCCTTCTTAAAACCAACAAAGTACTATGTGCTAGAATACAGACTCAAAATGTTATTAAGAGTGTTTTATAAGACTCAAGTCCGTAAAACTAAACAAATTATACATTTATGTTCCTTTAACTTTTATAAGTTCTAGCATTGACTAAGGGATTTTTATAAATGAAATTTATTAGTATTTTGGGATCATAGGGTGGATGGATCTCAAACTTTGTGTTTCTTGAACTACATAGGATTCTTAATGGACTCAAGTTATGAAATGATAATATTTTATATACCTTTTGGGTTCGTTTCCCTAGGAAAATTCAACTACTTATGTTTAATAACACAAAGACCTACTCATGGACCCAAGGGAGTTCACAAAATTTAAGGGTCACACGCGAAGAGAAAAATATG